>JAZHYW010036238.1:0-128192 GCA_037355805.1 Ixodes ricinus
CACATTACAAATGCACATACTTGGAGTTATCTCCAACCAAAATATTAATTCTCTCCAAGCAAGACGCACCCCACTTGCAATGTTTCTAGAACAGTTGTTCGATACGCGGCATCCTCTGAAACATAGCAAACAACGTACGAGTGTTGTTTTTCGCGCAATCTTTAAATCCCATTTGTATGTCAGTAAAACCAAGGCTCACTCCACGAGACCCGACATTCAAGACGTGTGCGCCGTAGCAGTGCGCCTTCATCTCGACAGTACTGGTAGCATCGACGCCTGACACGAAGGTTTCAGCAGATTTCAGAAATCCCAATCACAAGACCGGAGAAAATCGACGCGCGCCAGTGGTCTCAGTGAATCGAAGATTACGGAGGCGAGATCGGCGGCATCTAAAATGGTCACGCCTGAGCGCTGAAGGCATCGCCGCATTGTCGGCGATTGCTGCAGCCTGAGGTAATGAACGGGAGCTGCAGCGCGAAGTGTTCGTTTGCTGGCGTTTCCTCTTGAAATCATCGATGGTCAACATAATCTGAATTGTCGCCGTTTCGGGACACGTTAACACACCTATCTGTGCGGGGATCACAACTGCGAGCAGTAACATATGAAATATGATCGCGCTGACCTACGCAAGAAAACGACGCCAAGTGACGCTATAGCGCTTCGCCCGCTGTGTATCGCACGCGCAGTTTGTCCTCGCCAGTATCGACAGCTGCACTGTTCAAGGAGCTTGTGTAATTGTGCCTCATGCCATTCGCAAGCAGGATCGGGCGATGCCATAAGAAAAGATGCGGGGATAGCTTCGTTATGAATAGATTACCGCCAATCTAAATACAGAAACATCCTTTCGCTTTCAGCGTTTTGCCATATAAATTACTTAAAGGGACCGCAACCACACCGCCAGAGTTCACCGCCTTTCATCACCACACAAATGAGAGTCTGAAACAGCGCAAACCCATTTGTTAAAATAAGTGATATAAGTTGCATTGCTTCCAACTCAGTAGGATTTATGCCTGTTGGGACACCTTTGGGACAGAAGAAGTTCACGCGATGAAGGACAGGAAAGAGTTCTCTGCAACATACTCATAAATGAATTTGTCAGAAGGCACAAATGAAGTTGTGTGATTACAGGCCATTTTCAGAGGAATTATGTGGAATTCATGTTTTCAGAGAAATAGGATGGAGAAAATAAGATACTGAAATCATGATTGAACAGATTATAATACACTGTTTTAATACTATTTATTCAGCCTTTCCCCAAGTTTAATAGTCTGTTCATTTCTTTTTTGTGATGATAAAGAGTATAAATTATTAATTAAATAGAGGAAGATAATACAAGTAGTAGAGACATCATCCTCAGCCCTCTCTGTGCATCTCTCATGTTTAATTATACATTCATTATCGCTTGTTTTGTATATAAATGCAGCATTAGAGCGTAGCAGTAGCAAGTGATATATTGCTGGGACCAGTACTGTTTCGGTGACATGACATCTGTCTCTGCAACATCGCATCGAAATGCCTCTGCAGACAATCAAGAGTGTCAGGCCCACAGTCCTGCAGACTGCAGGTGTCAGGGAGCAGAAGGTTAGCTTCGCAGGAAGAGCCAACTGTGTCTTCAGATGGAAGGCCGCCCTTCACATAAACAGTTCTGATTATTACAAAACAGTTTCACTGCAAGCACTAAAGCAAGCCAAATGAGTTCAGGTAATTACTGCTACGTGTAGTCATTTTGAAAAGAATATTGGCCTTATTTGACAGTGGCATAATTAAGAATGTCTCAATTGTGCCCCAAAGATGTGGCAAGTTTGCAAATGTTCTCCCAGAAAGAGAAAAATATTGTAATCTGAAATTTGAATACAGTAGCCCCAGCTTGCACAGTTAAGAAAGACTTGCAGAAGTGAGACCAACTATATATTGTTATCATGTCTTAAGAGTGCACAATGATACATTACGATTACACGTAGTTCTCATGAGCAGGTTGTTTAGTCATCTGCTTAGTCCTGGAAAAACGAGCTGGTTAAATGGCCCATCTCGCAGGTTGTGAATGCAAACATTACCTCTGATGTTTGATCGTTCAACGAATACGCATGCTGCCAGGTACTACATTAATTTCACTGCAAGTGGCGATCTTGCATTCGCCTCTTATAAATACGCGGAATGAATCGTGAGTTGTTTAAGCCTACGCTCTGGCAGAAATCAGCAAACGTCACAGGGCCTAAAAATTGTTTTGCATTTTACATATTAAGGTCATAGTATTGCCGAGCTCGCATAACATTTGTTGAGGGCCGAATCGTTTACGCTGTCTCAGTTAGATGATATCTATTGACTCATCAGACGTCGGCTGAGACGGTCAAACAATTATAGGCACGTGAGACGCGTGTTGTTATCTCCAGATGGCTGCAAATGCAACGTTATCGATGGCCTGCGAGAAAGGTACAAGCGGCAACGTTTTTGTTTCCATGTCCGTCTATCTCGGCACTTAATCGCTTTGGATTTATTTACCATGAGGTTTTAGCGTCGATAGGCATGAGCCGTCTATTATGAGTGTCGAAGTTTATCGAGTGTAGCGGCATTAAGGGAGATTACGTCAGAAAAAAAAATTTTGCAAAAGTTGATTTGAAAATAACATTATTTAGCATTCAATAATGCCTAGAGAATATTCTAAAGTTTAATTAATTTACATTCGCATAGAAATTATTTTCTGTCTAATACAAAGAAAGGTAGGGTTTGAGCACTTGAACATTTTCTCTGCCCACTTTGCAGAAATTCTATCTAGTCATCTACGCTTGATACGGTTAGGAAGGCCATTCTTCCTTTTCGACACTGAAATTTAATAGAATACGCTATGAAGTTTTTTTGCTTATCGATGTTCACGTTGATATTTTGTCGAAGACGAAATAAAGTTGACCAATTTTGCAGAAATATAAACCTTATGAAATAAATGACTTTTGCAAAACCTCCATAGTCGATTTGTGGCATATATCTAGCAAATTGTCCTTGAATATTGTTATTTTTCTCGACGATAGATTAACTTAACAATGGGTATGTTGTTGCTGATAGGAAGCTACCTAATTTCTCACTTGTCAGAGACCTGAAATTCTGCCATAATAATTTTCCAGCATGACCACTCAGCCTACCCCAAAATTCCACATCTTAAGACAAGGGTTCAAAATGACCTCCTAGGGGTGTGTCTCAGTTTGTTTAGGTGACCAGTAATCAACAAAATAAATATGAAAGTCCTTCCAGCTTTACTGTTCTTTGTTGGTTTTTCTGTATCTGGGTGAAGCAAGGCAGGTATTATGACGCACAATTAAAACGTTCCATGTAAAAAGACTCAGCTTTATGTAACAGTGCAATTTTGTATTACTTGACGGAAAATTTAAAATGACGGGGCATACGCAGACAAATTCCCCTAGGCAGTTTTAACTTGCTCCAGCTAAAATTGCTCACAAATCTATTTATTTGTTTTAAGGGCTGAGGTGTGCACTGGGGAAAGGTGGTTTGTTGAGCGGTGCACGATAATTGAATAATATTACTTACACGAGTTCACTAGTGCCAGTGAACTCGTGTAAAGTGAAAAACATTCCAATTGAATATCGTTGCACCGCTCCTTTATGCGCTCTACAACTTCCCCAATTCACACCTCAGCCCTTAAAATAAATAAATAAATTTGCTAGAGCAATTTTAGCTTGGAGGCAATCAGGCGTCCGAGCTTGCATAGAGTTTGTCTACGTATGCTCCCGTCATTTCGCCTCGAAAGTCAAGTAGCTCTAAAATTTTGCAGTGCACCTGGCCCACTAAAGCGAATATTTTTACATCGCGTTTTAATTGTGCGTCATGATGCTCACCTACCTTGCTCGCAGATGCAGTGTGAAAAAAATAACAAGAACAGTAAAGCTGGAAGGACTTCATATTTATTTTGTTGATTGCTTTTAGTCCTTTCTGTCGCTTCAGGGGACACACCCCCTAGGAGGGTCAACTTTTGAACCCTTGTCTTAAAATTAATGAAATTTACAGGGTAGGCTGGTGGTCATGCTAGAGGGTGTATAACAAAATTTCAGGTCTGTCGGTTAAATGAGAAGGAAATTAGAGTAGCTTCTATCAGCAACACGCCTACATTGTTTAGTTAATCTATCGTCAGAAAACTATCACAATATTCAAGATTTTTATTTGCTAGATATGTAGCAGAATGCCTAGAGGGTGCGGCTATGGAACGTTTTTTCTAAAAAGTAATTTATTTCTATAAATTTTCTCTTCTGCAAAATTGGTCAACTTTTTGGTCTTCTGTGTCTTCGACAAAATGTCAACATTTTTTATAAAAGACATCCGTAAAGTGACAAAAAAGTTCCATAGCCGCATTCCTTATTAAATTTCAGTCAGGAAAAGGGAAGAATGAGCCTTCCCTGTTTTGCCATTATCAAACGATAGATTGACTAAAATGGAATTTATACCAAAAAGTGGAACGGAGAAAAATGCGTTCAAAGTGCTCCAAACCCTACCTTTTCTTTAGCTTTGGTGGACAGAAAATAATTTATAAAAAATTAACTATGCAGTGAAAATTAATTAAACTTTTTGGGAATACTCTCTAGATGTTGGTGGATGTAAATATGTCATTTTTCAAAATCAACTTTTTTTGCAGAAATTTTTTTTTCTGGGCAGTGTCTCCCCTTAATAACTTGCACATCGATAGACGCCGACATATGCATGTATTAGACCGTGGCTCAAATTGCACAATGGAACGCTAGAACGCCCCTTTCATGGTCGCGTCGTCCAAGCGCTGCAGCCGTTTTTAGACGGGTGCAGGATAGCAGACGGACGTAGGCAAAAACGGTTGCCGACGCGCAGCTTTCGTGTCCGCGTCTCACGGGCATTGCATGCGATGATAGGCGGCGTGAAATAGCAGATGATGCCAGAGGCTGTTGCGCGTCTGCTCGCATGACTAGCAGGCGGTCTGAAACTTCCAGACTAGACGCACAAGGTGTTGCGAAAGGGAGACGTTACGCTTCTTAGCGTATTGCCAAGCCAGTTTAGTAGTAATGGGCGGGGCTGCTGATTTGTGGGTGGGGCTGAGAGCGAGCCATGACCTCCACCGAAATTGCGTCTAAGATCGTAAATTTTGCATGAAAAATGTTTTTTTTCGTGGAAGAAGTATTAAAAAAAATGTGTGTCCCATCTTTTAAAAAAATATGTGTCCCATCTTTAAGAAAAGGTAGTGACTATTTCGACATACACTTTCAAAATAATTTTTAATATTATTTTGACATCCACTGACGCCACTTCCTGAAGACGTGAAAATATCTTTAGCAACATTTTGCCGTCTCCCGTCAAAATCTTTTTGTAATTATTTTGACCGTCTCCAGCTTAGAACTTTCGAGCTTCGGAGTCCGGACTGGAAAGCGATGGAAGGTGGCGGTCAAACAAATATCATCTAGCTTGCGGGCAGCGTCGCGGTTCGACACACATTTTCCAAAAACAAATGTTATGCAGTCGACAGCTGTTTTTATGACCTTATGTAATGTAAAATGCAAAAAAAAAAAGAAAAAAACTTTTCTGAAGTTTTAGGCCACAATGACGTTTGCTTGGTTCTGCCAAACATTAGGCTTCGCTGCTTTTCATGATTCATTTCACGTGATTTATAGAGACGAAGGGGCTGAATGCCGCGTCATAAAATTTGCAGTTAATTGAAAAATGTGTGTACCTTGTACAACCGCGCCAGAACCCTTGTTCGTTCGAACCGGTCAAAAAACATCAAGGGAGGCAATGTTTGCATTCACAACCTTTTATTTAACTTCCCGAGATGCGTTTCGCGGTTAACCCAGCTCGTTATACACGGACCAAAACGTAATCGAAACTAAACAACAAACTCACGAGAGCCGGAAGTTAGCTAATTAGTCGTCAATTAATTAAATAACTAGCTGTGCGCTAATAAAAATTTGTGCACTTTCTTAAGACACTTGATAACAACATACTGTTGGTCTCACTTCTGCAAAGTCTTTTCTTAATGTTTGGTGCAAGTATTTTGGGACACCCTGTATTCCAAATTTCAAGGTAGTACAATATTTTTTCTCTTTCCTGGGAGGAGCATTTTTACCCAAGCACACCGATGCGCCGAAGGGAACTGGTGTAACAGGGGACCCTTGCAGGCTGATTTGCTTAATTATGCCCACTTGGATCAAATAAGGAGGCCAATATTTTTTTCAAATATTTTTCGGCGAAGTTAAAAGCTTGGTAGTTACCTGAACTCATTCGGCCTTTCGTGTGTATTTTTTTCAGTGGAAATTCCTTGTTTGCTGTGCCCGCCAATCAGGAATTTGTTTATGTGAGGACGACAACCTCCATCCGCGAAGACACAGTTGACTTCTTCCTGCAGAAACTAAGAACCTTCTGCTCCCCTGACTACTACGAGTCTCTCTCAGGTTTGTGGACTCGACACTGCTTGATTGTCTGCAGGCGCATTTTCCGGTAGATGTTGCAGAACAGATGTCAGTATCGCGTTCCAAGAGCACAGTACCTGGTCCCAGCAATATATCACTTGCTACTGCTTGCATTAGAACTCCTAATACTATCATTTATGTACAAAACGAGCGTGTGGATAACAGTAATTAAACATGAGGAAGATGCACAGAAAGGGGGGACGGACAACGAAGGTGTGCTCCCCTTTCTGTGTATCTTCCTCATATTTAATTAATAATTTATACTCTTTATCATCTAAAAAAAAAAAAGTGAGTTTTGGGCAATTAAACTTTAGGGAAAGGTTTGATTTAAATCGTAGTGTTAAAACTGGTCTGATATAAATCACAATTTAAATCATGATTTAAATTGTCTTGATTTTTTTCTCCATCCTGATATACAAAAACATGATTCCACCATAGTTCCTCTGAAAATGTCTATAATAGCCTGTGGCATTTTCTCCTTTTTATTTTCCAAGATTTTTGCTTCATTTTGACCTTCTGATAAGAGTGCATTTGTGACTTGTGTGTTGCAGAGGACTTTCTTTCCCTGTCCTTGGACCCAGCACAGAGTGAGACCCCTCGCACGAGCACACCTTTCTCATCCTTCCTGTGGCAGCACATTGAACTCGCTCTGTCCAAAGGTTTCGATGACAACGTTGGAAGGCATCCGATCCCTGCAGACTTTGAGGTTGGGCTTGTGCAGCCTCTCCTTATTTTGTAAAATTAAGGTTTGCATGACGAACTACTTCATTTTATTGTGAAATTGATGTAGAGAACATTGGGCTTCTGAAAGCGACATTTTTGGTTAGTTCACGATTCCTTTAAGTGATTTATATAATACTTGTAGCGAAAGGATGTTTTTTTTTCTAGCTATTTAAGATTGACGACTAGTCTATTCATGCCAACTATCCCACATCTTTTTCTTAAAGAGTAAAAGTTCAACCTTGGTTTTACGGTTATACAAATAGGTTTAGGAATTGCACGAAAAATAGCCTCATGCAGTTGTTTTGCTATGTTTCCCAAGAAAAGTGCCGCAGTGTCGGGCACGTTTGTATAACTGTTCTAAACATTGCAAACATTAGAAGTGCGTCTTGCTTATAGGAAAGGAGGGGGAGGGTGGTTGTCCTGATATTTTAAAAACTATTTTTACTCAGTTCCAGGTGTAGCTCCAAAATATGTGCAAGAAGGCAGACATGTTTGACAATTTATCTATTTGTATCACCTCATATGACTCTATACTTGCCTACTTTATTGAATTTTCTTTTTGTCGTCACATTGGACATTTAGGGAAGACAAAAATTGTGATGGTTGATTGAAATATTTGCATCTGTTAACCCATCACAAGTATTTAATCACAGTAAATAAAAAATACTGTTCTGTCTTTCACAAAAAAAAAAAAAATATTTGCAATATTTAGTGTGATAGTTCACCCCTGTTTTCTGTGCAATTTCGTGCTATTGGAGATTCACCAACAGATAGCTGCTCCTAGAAATAGCATTGCCAAGGTTCATGGGATTTGTGCAATGGTATATGTAATCTTGTTGCACAAATCAGCTTCTTGCAATGATTGCAATTGGTTCTTCGATGACTTAGAGAAGAAGTGAATAAGCAAAGTTTCCAAATACTATAAAAGACTTAATTTCTGCAAGAACCTAACTTTTACAAATTTTACGACTCGAAAATATCTAAAAAAATAAATCGCACAAATATATTACCTGGTGGTAATGATGTTTGCAACATGCCACTGCGAAATTTTGTGCCCGCGAAATATTCCCGAAACTCATACATCGCAAACTCAGCGAAATATTGAGCCTGCGAAAATAAGGTTAGTTTACAGTACTATGATCTTTGTACTGCTGTCGTGGGCAGCTGAGCTGATGTAGGCATTAGCGGGTGAGAATCCAAGGTCAAGCATTTGTTATTGAAAGTCACAAGGGTCGCCTATCTTTTGGCATTTGTTTTACTTTACTCCCAAACTTTCAAAGTCATGTTAATAGCCATGTTAGCAGGTTAGCAGTGTCTTTATAGACTGTTTTCAGGCAACTGGAAGCCTCAGTGAAAGTTTCCTGCCATATTCATTGCATATTGTCCTGTGTACTGCATAACAGATTTTCTTTGTTGTTTACCTACTTCATCTGCAGCTTCCCACCGTGTCTGTCTGGTTCAAGGTTGCAGCTAAACTGAGAGACCTCATCTTGTTCAATGATAGCAAGTCCTCTGTGGCATCCTCTCTCAAGGCTGCACTTGACGTCGACATCAGGTTTTCCGAAGGGTGGGTGAACACAGTTGTGACTGACATTGCCGTTCGCAGCGGTCCGCATGAATTTTTTTATCTCTTTGATCATACTATGATTTCAGACTTTGACAATGGTCAAGGTGTCAAAAAAAATATCAGATAGCTTCATTCTTGTTTCACTCAGTTCATTCACTACCGCTCACGCTCTTGACGTGCGCTTTTGTCTAGCCAGCTTTTCCGAGTCGCAGCTATGCCGTGTCATGAAACAAACACTTTGACATGTTTTTAGAGCATCCTTTCAGCTGTGTCTACACTGTCTGCCACACTGGCATTCCATGCATTCCTCACAAACGGCCTCGTGGTCAGTGTGGGGCAACAATAAATTGCTTCCCCGAGGCCCTTTTTGACATAGAGATGCATTTGCATACAGATGTAACGACAGGGAGGTTTCACAGTGAACAGCACTGAACACTGATGATAGAATGTTGTTTGTTATTTGCATTGGTATTGATTGCTACAGTCAATTTATTGTTGAACTTGTCACAATAGCTACTGCCTAGACATACTGCAGGGTTACTGTAGTGGCAGTGTCATATACCTAGTACATATATAAATGTTTCAGGTTGGTTGTTTATTAGGGAGTATAGTCATGGGAAATACTTGATTAGTAATAGTAAATGTTGTTTTATTTCCTCGTATAAATGTTATGTTTCCAAGGAGTATGTCTGTATGCTTCAAATTGTAACTTCATTGTAATTGCCAAAGAGTCACCTGGAAAGAAACTTGAACATCCTAGTAAAAACTTTTTTTTCTAGGCGTTGCGGTAAGGTCCTTCCAGTTGCATCTGCCTCATACCAGGAAAACCTGCCTAGTCATTATACTGCCGACTACCACCAGAGAAAGGTTTGTGGCTTGCTTACCCTGTTTTTCATGCTACCTTACTGTTATGTACAGTCTCCGGCAATATGAGGTACCCACTGGGAGCGCGTGGCCGAGGCGGTGGCTGGCGGGGGCGCTGCGAGCGCTCCGGGCAATTCCATTCTGCTTCGAGGGGAGGAGCGCTCACTCGGGGCTCAGCACAATCTGATAAGCGCGGTACGCTTTAGCTGAGCCCGAGTGAGCGTCCTTCCCTCGAAGCAGAATGGAATTGCCCGGAGCGCCGCAGCGCCCCGCCAGCCACCGCCTCGGTCACGTGCTCCCAGTGGGTCTTTCATATTGCCGGAGAGTGTACTTGCAATGTTCAAATTTTAGAGTAGTATAGTTTTAAATGGTATACTATTGTTCGCTTCGAGATAAGTTCTAATACAGTAAAACCTTGTTAATTGAGATCTCATGGGTCCGGCAAAAATGTCAGAATTATCCGAAAGTCAAAATATCAAAAGGACAGAGAAAA
This sequence comes from Ixodes ricinus, assembly GCA_037355805.1. Lineage (NCBI taxonomy): Eukaryota > Metazoa > Arthropoda > Arachnida > Ixodida > Ixodidae > Ixodes > Ixodes ricinus. The sequence continues at coordinate 10,079 of JAZHYW010036238.1, forward strand.
TTGTGTAAAAAGGTTTCCCTGTGACATACCTGCTTTCTGGACGACATTTGGGCGGAGATGACGTCTTTCCTTAGCGGGGTCAGGTGCTGCACTGTCAGAGGTGTTGTAGCAAAATTTTTCGAGCCAACAAGAGCCTTTGCGGCCTCTCGCACACTGCGATGTGACGGAGTGGCAACTCCTCACACAAACAGTCTTCATCTTCGTCCGAAGCACATGCTTCGTCCCATAGGGCATCCCTGATGATTTCATCGTCACTTGGCTGACCGGTTGCAACAACACCGTCATCATTCGCAAGGTACTCTGCAAGTTGCACTTGAGCAGGAAGGACACCGTCGAAACTGCCGTTGTCGTCTTCAGTAATGTCTGGGGTCTCCACCACCCGGCAAGCTTTGGACCGAACAAAGCTGCTGTGCTTAAAACAGTTTGCAATAATCTCAGCGGGCGTGTTGTTTCACAACAAAATGTGGATCGTGCTGAGGAGCGAAACTTTGTGTTCCTTCGCAGCTTCGGTGCACAGCAACATTTACTCCAATTATGTGCTTCTTGTATCTTCTTTTCATGTACTGAATCATACGTTGTTCCATGGGTTGAAGGGCAGCAGTAGTGTTCGGAGGCAAAAACACAACCTGAATGCACTCCAGTCCCGACACATTGGAGTGGGCGCTGCAACTATCGACAACGAACATCAACACCTTGTGCTCCTTGGTGCGGAAGTGTCGGTCTAGCTGGTGCAGCCAAGCTTGAAAAATTTCAGATGTCGTCCAGGCTTTCTGATTCGCTTGGTAGTCCACGGGAAGTTGTTTGAGGTTTTCGAAACATCTCGGTTTCTTTGCCTTTCCAATCATAAGAAGTGGCAAGCACTCCGTACCAGTCGTATTTGTGCCAAGGAGAACTATGACCCTTTCTTTACTTTTTCCGCCTGTGCAGGGTCTCCTTTCGGTGTGATAATTTTGTCTGGTAGGGCTTTGTAAAACAACGCTGTCTAGCCTGCGTTAAAGACGTTGTTCGGCTCATATGCAGCGAGGTGCTTGCGAAGTTTGGCGTTTTTCCAGTCATCGACTACATCGCCGTCGACGGCACCTTTCTCTCCGCACACGTTTATGAAGGCCAGTCCATGTCTGTCATTGAAGTGGGCAAACCAGCCCTCCGATGCTTTGAGACGAAACAATCTTCATCTTTACTGCATACTTCTCTGCTTGTGCGCAGATCAGAGGACCACTCAAGGGCAGCTGCGCGTACGGTGCACTGACGGTCCACCGCAGCAAAGCCTCTTCTAGTTTCAGATGTGCTGCCTTCTGCAGCCGCTTTTCTTTTTGCGTTGAACTCCTTGCTCTTGAAAGCCCGTTGGATCTCGACCTCATTTTTCACGAAGATGGAGCCAAAGTGTTTCTCTTGATGTTGTACCTTTCCATCACTTGTTGTCGAGAAGACGCAGTCCTTCAAGGCCCTCAGTATTTCCACTTTCATCGCTAAATCCTTGGCCTGGCACTTTTGCCGCTTTGCTGGCGACCCCACCATCGGGGTTGCTGCAGTTGCTGCACATGACGACGACATGCCAGGAGACTAATGCGCGGATGCATGGCATTCCAGAGCAAAACTGGCGCGAAACATGAAGAACCGGAAGAGCGAAGAACCATGGCAGAAACCGGAAAAACCACGTGTGCACCTCGGATGGATGGTGGCCATACCCTTTGGAACGGGGGGTAGCTTGTGCCACCTGCTGAATTCATCCAAATTAACCACAGAGCGCCCAACTGCCTCCGAATTAATGAGCGTTTGGTACCATTGACTAATACACGCGTTTGACGGGACCAAATCAGCAGTTCAAATTATCCGTATTTCCAAATCAGCGGGGGTTGAATTTAACAAGGTTTTACTGTATTCACATCTTTCGAAGTAATGGCTGAAGCCATGGTTACATATTTGTTTATTTGCCAAAGTCACTAAGGCAGGTTTTTGATTTTTGTTTGAGAAATGGACTCGCAACCTCCTCATAAAATGACTTGAACAGCCCAGGTTTTAACCCCTTAATCGTTTTGGGACTGAGCCTGGCGTGTTAAGGTGGAGCAGTCTCCAAACCGTTCAGTATGAGTACAGCTCGTCTGCTTTCCCGGTTCACGCACTAAATCGTTTTGGACAAACCAGGCTCACTCATGGCTTAGTTTGAGGCTCAACCCACAGATGGCAGTACTGAATTTTTAAAAATTATACGCTCCCATTCCGTTTATGGCAAGAAACTCGATTTTGATGGCAACAAATGTAACTTTGGAGACAACATTTAAGCAGTTGAGGGTCAGAAATTTCCCAAAACTAAAAACGCTTGGGGTTAAGCACAAGTTGTGATATGTTGTTATAAGTTCTGGGTAAGAGTTTGGATTACCAAAACCTTGGTACTATCTGAGCTTCCCCAAGGGACTAGACAGCCCAGAAAAAAACAAAAAAACTGTAAGGTAAAAGTGATAAATTTAAGAATAAAAATGGATAAAACCTGGTAACGTTGGAGCCAAGTTTTTTACACAGCAGCTTTTTGTTATTTGATTAAAAAAATATTTGGCTGCAAGTAGTGTAATTGCTTCTCAACTGAGAACCGATTATACCCTCAGATAGTACCTAGTTATTGTACCTTGTGGTATTGCCTTAACCCTTTAACCACCCGGCCCGAGCTGTACTCGTCATGGAAGGTTGTACCAATATCGCCGATGACGAGTCGCACTCGTCCAGCCAAAAGCGAGGGTTTGCTTTCACTGCCAAACACGAGAGAGGTTCGATCCATCGGCTTTAGTTTCAATTGTCAACACTCGAGGGCAGGAAAGGTTGCGCAAATATATCGTGTTTTGGCCTTTGGTGCGTATTTAGCCTTGCAACAGTGGTCAGAAACGGCGGCACGCTTGAGTGATGCCGGTGACGACCCTCGGAAGCGGAGCTCTCTCTTGTGGCAGTTCGAACAGTAACAACTTAGTGAAGACATCGGATTTGTCTCTGAAAGTGAGTCGGACATGGATTTTGAATACGAAACTGACTTAGACGACGACCACAGTGACGAAGACTGCGACGCACTGGGAAGTGTTCAAGTGCGGCAACGCGTAAACACTGAAAACCCGCCACCCGCGCCTCTGAGGTTTTCGCTTTGTGCAGTGCCCGGGATTTTGTGGCGACCCACTGACAAAAAAGACATTCGCAACTGGTTCAAAGTTTTTATTTTTTTTATCTTTTTTATTGGGACCTTGTTGATCTTGACAGAGACAAACCGCTACGCGGTGCCGCGCTTCGCAGCACGGGGTTCTTCATGGAAACCGGTGGACCGCGGAGAGATGATGGTGCTCCTTACGCTAATAATTTTGCAAGGAATCGTTGGCAAACCGCAGGTTGAGATGTATTTGTTAGTGCTAGTACGGAGAAACGTCCACGACACTTGACCTTTTGTTGCGGTGCATATGTTCAAATAAATACTATGCATTTCAGCACATGTTATTCTATTACTCTTACATGCACTGAGGGAAAGCTTTCATAAAAATCAACTTTTTCTTTTAAAAATTTTGTGTTAACACCAATCAGAAACCAATCAAGTAATGTCGAAAATAATCGCTGGAGAAGGGGAACAAGAGGGACAAAGGACAAACACAAATCTCCAAACACAGCTAGATTGATCTAGCTGTGTTTGAAGATTTATGATTGTCCTTGTTCCCCTTCTCCAGGGATTATTTTCGTCTTTCTTGTCCAGCTCGCTTGCACCTTTGCATTTAATTGCATTACAAGTAATGTATTTGCAAAATCAAACGACATGAGAAAAATAATGTCCAAGTAAAAAATTTGGGAAAGTTTGTACATTTTTTGAACATAACTTGGTGGTTAAAGGGTTAAAGGCACTATGAGCACCAATTGACATTCCAGCCTGCAAATGCCTCTTATTATTCATTATAGTCTATATTGTACAATTCTTTGGCACAACAAGATACATCACACTGTTGTATGACATTAAGTGCTCCGAAGCAAACAGTGAGTACAGCATGAACAAAAGACAATCACGAAAATGAGGAGAACATTTGGTGTATGCTCTACGAACTAGCTCGAAGCTTCAGTCTTAACATGTTTCATCTTTGAAGCAGCACTGTCGGCACGGGGGGCAACAAATAGCGAGGTTATGTTGGGTGCATGTCTTAAAGTGCCATCTTGGCATTCTGGTTGCAGCTGGCACACGCCTTCCAGCTGTTCAGCATGCACGCAAGGGAGCCCTGCATTTCAGCGGTACGCCCAGCAGCTGAGGGAGGACTGCGGCAGCCATCTGGAAGGCAGGCCGGCAGATGTGCGAGGTGCTCAGTCTCACTGGCAACCACTGCGTCAACCCGGTGAGCTTTGTGCGGAGGCATTGCAGGTCCCATGAGGCACGATTTAAACAGTTCTATTCCCATAAACCAGACTTTTTACATTTAATTTATTTATCTATTTACGGCACACTGTAGGCTATTGCAGGCCCAGGCCAAAAAAAAGTCCTTCTTAAGGTTATTCACGAATGATTATTTGGATGCAGTTGTGAACTTAATGTGCCCATTTGTAATGCTTTTAATTAAAAGACACTAAAAAAGTCTATAGATAATTTTAGAAACATTTAAAATAGTTTTTTCTAGGGCTGTGATACTTTCTTGTTCTTCTTTGCACCTTAAAATGGTATATACTGAAGCAGTATATACCAAAGCAGTGTTTAGAAGAGGGAGAGTGACGATCAAGACGGGGTGGGGAGGAGGAGGAGGAGGAAGGGTAGGTTGGGATTTCACTTGCGTGCGGCTCTTGGAAAGGAAACGTTGGGAGTAAAACATGCAGGATGGTCTTTGAGGGGCAAGGTGGCATTTGTTCACAAAAGCTGCTAAAGAACTGACTTTTAGAAGGTGAAGGTTTTTGAATATCTAGCTCTTGCAGTGTAGTCATGTGGGGTATATCTTATGCGAAGGATCTCAACAGAAGACCTTGTTTGGCAACCTCATAGATGCCAAAAAATCTTTTACGACCCTTAGTAAGTTGTAGTACCAGGCAATGAGGCATTATTTGAGAGAATTCTTTAAAAGACACTGACACACAAAAAGAAATCATTGATTTCTTTTTCATAGGAAATACTAATACGTAATAGCATCAAAACACTACCCAACATTTTTCTTTTTTTTTTCTTTTTTGTGCGCTGCCACATATTTGCTGAAAAGTAGTGAAGTAAAGTTGAAACTACAGGATCAGCATGGGACTCCGGGATGTCGCAGTGTGTGGGATCCGTGAGTAGTTGACTATGCGTTCATGCTTTCTTTAGACCAATGTGTGTTTGCTGTTTTAACAATAATAAAAATAAAATTTTATGTAAGGTATTTTATTGTTTTTAGTTATCATTGTGTGTCTTAGATGGGGTGGCCTAAACGTCACATCATTGCACGTGACCAAAAGAAAGGGAACGAGGGCAGTTTCGAACATCGAATTCTCGATTGGCGGTTTTCGGGCTGAAGAAAGCCAGGTTCCGACTCGCACATATTTTTTCTGGGTAGTTGGGCACTCGTAAATTCTGCTTCAGTAAAAATCTCTGCAGGCGTGTGGTGTACCTTGTCGGCGTCCGTTCAAGGGAAGGACTGGGAATCGCCTTGTATCTTGCAGCTGCCGAAGACTCCCGAAAATGCGGAGGACGAGAGTGAGGAGGACAGCCTGGTGATGCCCCACTGCAGCCAGGTGAAGCTCATCTCGACCTGCAACTGCGGGCGGCAGCAGAGCACCGCGACGACCCCTTCATCCTCAAGGCAGGTCCCATGCCCGTACCTTGCCACTTGGCAACAGCTCGGTTGGACATAGGAGGTTGCAACGTGGTCGTGTGCTTCATCGACAATCTGTATCACCTGCAGAGGGCGAGCGGTTGCTGTAAGAAGAGAGGTATACGACCAGATTGCCGGCAGAATTCCCGAGCAACCCAGCCCCTGATGCCCGTTATGCGTATACGGTTCGTCAGGGGCAGTGGCTGGCTAGTGAACCATGCATTCATTTTGCTTGGGGGTTGAAGAAATGTTCTGCTGCCTGGTGTTATTTGTTGTAGTCGACAACTATACTTGACCCTTTTGGAAAGGACTGCTCCCTCCATATTGTTTCCTTGTTAAGGGGATACACCCCCTGGGAGGGTCAACTTTTGAACCCTTGGCTTAAAATTAATGAAATTTACAGGGTAGGCTGGTGGTCATGCTAGAGGGTGCATGACAAACTTTCAGGTCTGTCGGTTAAGTGGGAAGGAAATTAGGGCAGCTTCTATCAGCAACACCCCTACATTGTTTAGTTAATCTATCGTCGGAAAACTATCACAATATTCAAGATTTTTATTCGCTAGATATGTAGCAGAATGCCTAGGAGGTGCGCCTATGGAAAGTTTTTTGTAAAAAGTCATTGATTTCTATCAATTTTCTCTTCTGCAAAATTGGTCAACTTTTTGGTCTTCTGTGTCTCCGACAAAATGTCAACATTTTTTATAAAAGACATCCGTAAAGTGACAAACAAACTCCATAGGCGCATTCCTTATTAAATTTTAGTCAGGAAAAGTGAAGAACGAGCCTTCCCTGTATTGCCATTATCAAACGATAGATTGACTAAAATGGAATTTATACCAAAAAGTGGAACGGAGAAAAATGTGTTCAAAGTGCTCCAAACCCTACCTTTTCTTTAGCTTCGGTGGACAGAAAATAATTTATAAAAAATTAACTATGCAGTGTAAACTAGTAAATATTTCTGGGAATACTCTCTGGATGTAGATGGATGTAAATATGTAATTTTTCAAAATCAATGTTTTTTGTAGAATTTTTTTTCTCTGGGTAGTGTCCCCTTTTAAAAAGAACCCCCCCCCTCCCCCTTTTGTCTGCGGCTCTGACCCCATGTCACTGTGGCCACCCCTGATTTAGAGCATGAAATTGCGTCCACAGTTTTTGCTCGAGCTTTTACTTTTGCTGAAAATGTTTGCCGAGTAGAAGGCACGGATACAGTGGACAATTGTCTCTTCGGTGATTTGCGAGTGAGCAAGAGGAGAGGTTCGTAATCGATTCCGTTCGTTTTCCGTCACCCAGACAAGCGCCGTCGTTAACGTGTTTTCCGGCTTTTCTCAACAGATTGTCGTTTTTGCTCCTTGTTTGGAGATTCAACCTTTCCAATTGTGATCTGTACCCGTTTGCAGGCAGCCAACTACAACTTCTACTTGATGCTGAGTGCAGAGTGCTGCGGGGTGCTGGGCCGCATCAACTTCCCTGTCTTTGAGCCCAGCAGTGCCGAGCTGGAGCCCTGTGCTTCGGCCTGTGCCCCTCCGGAGCACTTTGAGCTCGAGCCCAGGTCGCGGAGCCGTGCCAGAGTCTCACCACGCAGCCAGACCAGGAGTGACTCGGGCACACGAAGCCCGCTGTCAGACTCCGAGTCGGACTTCAGCTCGGAGTCGCCGGAGAGCAGTGATGCCTCAGGTTGGCATTCCACAACCCATGTCAGCAAACTGCTCCTTTGCAGAAATATCCAGAGAAACACTGGCAAAGAGGGTTGTGGGAGCATAACCATCTGCAAAATTAGTTGTGCAATTAGTATATCATAAGAGGGATACGAAGGTGAATGAACAAAAATTTACGATATCCTGATGGTATATATCTCACATGCAAGTTTGTGGCAGCCTTTTTGAAAATACAAAAATGAAGTACCGTAATATCCCGAGAGATGCCCCACCCCCGAAAGATAACCCACCCCTATTTTTAGCTTGATTTGCTATTTTCTTTTAATCACCGAAAGATAGCCCACTCCTAGTAATCTTAGTGTTCGGATCAATAATGACCTTGGCAAATGCGGCTAAGTAGCTATGGCAGGATATATTCGTACATTGCTTACTGGAAATTGTGCAGTCATCTCTGCTTCACTCTCCCTCGCCACGATAACAAGTTTGGCAGGAAAACATGATCTAAAAATAGTGCTTTTTCAACTTTTCTTGGATGTGCCCCGAAAGTTAGCCCACTCCTTATTTTCACCCGATATGCTCTCAATTTTAGGAGGGCTATCCCTCGGGATATTACGGTATGTTAATAACTGAGGTGAAGAGGCAGTTTTATTCTCCAGACCTTCGACGCACAGAGGAGGCTCGAACTCTAGATGTTCACTGCTGTATATGAACTTTGTATGTGGGATCAAAATAAGCTTGCTAGAGAAATTATTTGCTGATGAAGAAGTACCTTATGGTTGAAGTACTTCTTTGTAAGTTATTGAAAAACATATTTTGGCAGGGCTTCAAGTTTGGGAAACTTACACTGAAATAACATTTACACAAGTGCTGATCTGCTTGGAACAGGGTACTATGATAGCGGGCATTTTAAGTAGCATAATGACGAGGCCGTCTTCATTGTTATGTGGAAATTCTTTACTTTAGATTTCAATGTTTAATTCCACTAAGTTGCTGATAATGACGGCTTGGGGAGAGTAACTGTTTCTTTGCTGAAACTAGTAGCCTGTAACTTTACGAAAGTTGTAAAACAGTAGTCGAGAGAGCTCTGAAGCACATAAAACAGCCGATAGCATTTAGACTTTTCAGACGCAGCTCATAATCTATGAATGAGTATGAAATTTGGAAGTGTAAAATGCAATGCAAGAGCTAATTGAAGAAAGCCTTTTAGATGTTTCTTGTATAGAAATCTGAGTGACCTGATTTAGCAGCATCATGGCATGTTAGAGGTTTTGGCTGAGCAGAGACCTTCTGAATGCCTGAAAGTATCTGCAGCTCTCTTCATGGGAGTGCATTGACAGTCAACGGAATACCTCTCTTATAGACTCAAGATCATCAGACGTCGGCGACAGTGAAAAGAGCATCTCTCTCTCAGAAGCGAGGACACAGCACACTGAAGACCCAGACGACGATGGTGAGAAGTCAATGCTGCTACCTACCTCGAGACTAAGAAAGCAAGCCAGATCAAAAACGAAGTAGGTTTGCATGTTAATTTACCTGAGCTACACTATGTTCATTTTACTACTGTGCTCTGTCAGAGCCATTTTATTCTTGCTGCAAAAATAGCAGGCAATGATTCTAAAGTAGGTGTACATTGGGATAAATACACAATAGTGACTTTTATCTTACAGATATATATATACATTATTATTCAAATCTCCACGAAGTTTGATAGGAAGCAAATAATATAAAAGGTATGGCACACCGTGCATTCGCGAGGGTGCCCATCAAACCAACCTGGCATAGGTGCCGCGGAGCAGCTAAGCAGTTGCCTCGCCTCAGACACGGTCACATGGTCGTGTCGCCGCGGGAGTCGATCGGGATCTCGAATTCGGCTCCCGACGTGCCGCTTTCTCTCCTAGCCACTGGATGGCACTGCAGGCGCTCCATGGCGGGCAAGGAGAAACCTCCTCGCCCATCGGTCGATATAGTCGGGTAACCGGAAGGCAAGTCTCTTAGGACTTTGGCAGGGCTCAAGATAGCAAGTGCAAGCAACTGCTCTCGGGCAATAGCGGGACATGAGGCCTAGGGGCCCTCTTTGTGTTTAGCTTTGGGATTAACGTACGTTTGTAAATATTTGAGTAATGTCGCGTGTATTTGTAGTATAGATTGAGTGTTTTGTAGCGTTGTGTTTTTATGTACCAATAAACGGGAGCGGAATCCCGCTCCCGTGAAAGAACCAGGCTGGACTCGGGTTGTTGACGGACCTCGTGGGGAACGGCGTATGGCGGCGGTACGCGAATTCCCACAAATGGCCCGTCAACAACCCGGAGTCCAGCCTGGTTCTTTCACGGAGCGGGGATTCTGCTCCCCGTTTGTTGGTACATAAAAACACAACGCTACAAAACACTTAATCTATCTATACTACAAATACACGCGACATTACTCAAATATTTACAAACGTATGTTAAGCCCAAAGCTAAACACAAAGAGGGCCCCTAGAGCCTCGTGTCCCGCTATTGCCCGAGTGCAGTTGCTTGCACTGCATCTTGAGCCCGGCCGAAGTCCCAAGAGCTCTTGCCTCCCGGTTACCCACCTATATCGACCGATGGGCGAGGAGGCTTCTCCTCGCCCGCCATGGGGCGCCTACAGCGCCATCCAGCGGCTAGGAGAGAAAGCGGACGCCGGGAGCGATCAGGTCCACGATTGACCCGCGGCGACTGCGACCATGTGATCGTGTCTGAGGCGAGGCAACTGCTTAGCTGCTGCGGCACCTATGCCAGGCTGGTTCGATGGGCGCCCTCGCGAATGCACGGTGCGCCATAAAGGGCAAGGGATAAATATCCTTCCGCACCATTTCTGAAGGCCGCCTAGGGGTAAAGACCTTTTTGATATCTTTTGCTTGCCTAACTCGGGTACTGACATAGGAGCTTGTCATCACGTCAGCACATGGGGTTTGTCGCTACATTATAATTCCCTAATTTTGGGCTTTGCAAGACATCTGTCACTATCTAGTTTCTTTGTTTTTGTACGAGAGTACTAATATATTTTTCAAAAATTCCAAATTTTTGGATTTTTGTTGTTTCTATTTGCATTAATCTGAAATCTGGAATTTATCCAGACACTGGAATCGGCATTGCTGCTTATAGGTTTTGTGGTATCATGTTCAAGTAATGCGACAGACAAATGCCAAAGACGTTTAACACCGACATTGAGCTCCTGAAATTGCCCGATCCCATTTATGAACTTCCGATTAAAACAAGATTCGCCGACTTCCCTCTTTACAGGTGTCATTATTTCGAGACTGCAAAACGTTGCCATTTAGGGATACCTATGCATGTAAATATAAAAGCTATGCCATAGTGTTTCGAAGACTCGAAAAATTCCCCTCAAAACTGTTACTTGGCTCCATTGGACTGCAACGCTCTTATGCGAGTAATGGCGATTGGTCTTCAATAGTCCCTTTTCAAAAGTCCAAGAAGCAACGCCAGCAGCCACCATATTTTGATCATCGCTTCCTGCGCGATGCTTGTGATTGGATACGAGTTCCTGCCGAGCGCCCATGTGGCACTCATATTCAAAACATACTCAGGGTGCAGGCCTAGACAGCGGCAGACTAGGAGAATGTGCGCTGCAGCCACTAGATGGCGCACACTTTCGCAAAGGGGCGGACTTACCAATAGGCAGACTAGGCAGCTGCCTAGGGTGGCAGAATTTTAAAGGTGGCAAGTTTGTGGCCGTCCCCAAATTAATTGGCTTTTTTTTTGTTTTTTAAATTTATCTCAGAATTTAGCTACTTTGGGAAATCTAGCTTTAAATCTAGCTATTTTTAATAATTTTAACTCCAAACACAGCTACTTCACCCCAACCCCCGCTCCCCATGGTCACCAACCATGGGGAGCGTGGGGTTGGGGAGTGCGGCTACTGATTAAAGGCTGCTTAGGGCGGCAAAGTGCTAACTCCGCCCTTGACCATGAGGTACTGCATTAGACTTCCAAGTATGAGTAAACTGGTGTTGCATACGGCCCGTCGGCCATAACCGTTTAGCTCGAGGCCCGTCTCCCAAGGGTCGTCGTCTAGCCCGGTTTGGCAACGCTTCCCGTCTGCAGACGCGGCCAAGGCGTCCCTGGTGCCTTCCAACACGGAGTACCTGCCCGGCATGCTGCACTCGCTGAGTCCTGCCGGCCTGCTCCCGTGCTACAGCGCCTGGTCCCTGGTCTGCCTGGGACCATCCAGCCTCTACTCGCACAACATCGGTGAGTCCCCCTTTCATTCTAGAGTTGCCGACTGGCAGAGAACGGCAGGGGTCTCTTTCGGACGCTAGGCCTTGGAACGTGCTTGTTGCTTTCTGACATGCTTTAGCTCTGCATACACGCGCAAAGCTCGCAAAATCCCGAAGCGTTAAGGATAGAGGTGTGCGAATATCAAAATCCTTCAAAGTGAATCGAATTGAATAATAAAGGTTACGAATCGAATCGAATAGAATATTTTCTAATACGAATAGTAGTTTTGAACAAGAACATTTTTGAAAACAAATACTTTTCTATTTGATGTGAATTAAGGGGAGACACCGCTCTTTGAGGCAAATATATACTAAGAAAACATTTTTGTTTAAATTGTGGTTTTTGAAGATTGGCAGGCACTTATCGTCTTGTCCTGAACAATTTTCATTAAATAAGTCTCTTATCTTGAAATATTGTCTTAGAAACGAAGTTAAATGGGTCAGTGGATGTTTTTTTTATATTATTTCTGAGTGAACTATTTACACCCTTTACTATTTTATGGAAGCCATATCTCCACTTGTACATATCTAGACTTCATATTTCTTTTCTTTCTCTGGTAGGTGTATGTGTGACATATGCAATAAGGGGTACAAATATAATAAATAGGGCATCAGGCTTTTTTAGGTGCCGTTTGGGCACCCTGCAATAAATCAGTTTGATACTGGAGAGTTCGAAAGTGTCCTAAAACGTTTATAAAGCATCCTAGGGCTTTAATTTATGCCTTATTATATTCCACATACCTTTTAGTTCACTGATATATGTTTATTTTCTTATTTCAGTATTTCAGTTTGTCTTAATCCTTCCCATAAACTTTGCAAATTAGATTTTTAATACTAACAAAACTAATGAGGTTACATTAGACCCAAGTACATATTTGTAGTCAGATTGTAACGGCAGATAAGCTATGTAAATTTAATTTGCATTGAATCACAAGTTATATAAAAAAAACAAGAATGCTCAATTAAAACACAACTGGAATTTTTTTTTTTCAACAAAGATATATGAAAGGGTTACTTTTATTACAATAAGAAAAATGTCGCACATGTGACCGATAAAAAACATATGAACTAAAAGATCAGTCAGTAAAACACCATTCAAGGAGTAAAGTTACAGAACGTAAATGAAAGTACACAAGCAGCGGCGGGTTGGCAAGCCACAATACAAAGTCGAACACTGCTTTGCGCAGCTGCACTGATTTTGTACAAAATCTTTTATGCGGATAAACGCAACCAAGTGAACGTAAACCAAAGTACACAAGCGGAGGTGGATCGGCAGGCCACAGCAGAGTTGGAGATCGTGCTGGGGGGATTGGTGGCCGAGTGGGCTAGTGCACACCAGCTCGGAACATGTGTAGCGAAAGCTCGCGCTGCAGAACCCAGGGATCCTGGGCTCAATCCCCACCCCTGCCCATTTCGATCTGGATGGGCATCGTACCAGTACATTGTAGTACCGGCGTGCGGTCGTGTATCACTAGTGCGTGGTGCACGTTAAAGACCCCAGGCCAGCGGTTGTACTGCACTGGCTAAATTTCTCATATACAGCTGGGAGACTCGTCCCCCTTTGAGACAGACTGGGCAAACAGAGTTCTAGGCTGTATAAACATACACACAACCCTAATTTTTTTTTTTTTTTTGAGATCGTGTTGATTGTGCGATTGCGCTGCGCAGTTGCTCTGACTTTGCGCATTTCTTTCCGTGTGCAATAGTTCTGCCGATAGAGGGCGACACAAAAAAGCAATAAATTAAAAATACATCGTTTTTTTTTCTTTTTGAAGGGAGCAAGTCTTACCTTTATTAGTGAAAACGGGTAGAAATAAATAACAAAAGGAATACCGGCAAACTGATGAACCAGAAAATCAAGCGGAAAATAACATGAGCCAGATATCGCCGATAGTTGAGGTCAGCCGTAAATCCACATTGGAATCTATAGTAGTGAGAGTGGTGCGTCGCGTTTATGCTTACGACGATCCACGTGCCGTTGCAAACTTCATCAAATCTATTGCAGCGTTTGCGTCACGACCACTTCGCCAACTCCGGAGTCCAGACATCATGGCAAGCAGAGGACAGACCGCGCTACCGCAAATAACTTTCCAGTGCATCATATACAGTCGAATCTCATCATTTCAAACTCTCTTAATTCAAACTTGCGGATAGTTCAAGCTAACATGCCGGTCCCATCCTATGCGTCTCTATAGGAGGAAACTCTCGGTAATGCAAACTTTGCTTTATTCAAACAAACTTTCGGTCCCCCTTGAGTTTGAATTAACGAGATTCTACTGTATAAAAAAAAAAGAGGAACTTAGGTTGGTTTTTGGGTTTGTCCAAAAACAAGACAGGGAGCTCAACCGAGAGTTGACACCAATTGGCGAGTTCCGCATTATTCATAGTTTCCGAAGTATTCGAAGAACTCGAATACTTTGAACTGCGAAAGTGCAAAGCGAATCGAATCGAATAGCAAGCGTTATTCGCAAAGTATTCGAGGTTTCGAATATTCGCAGACCCCTAGTTATGGAAGGTAGGCAGCTCTCGCTTGAGGTGGACAACTGAAAGACCTCACAGCTGTTCTCATTCCATCATTGACTATTGCGTACTACAGTGGGCCCCCAAAATATTTACGCACAAAAATGGCCCGCAAAGATCGGCAGCTCGACTCGGTAATTCCTTTTGAATAGGTCTTTTACTGGTGCAATTTAAGCGTGAAATTGTGAAGTCAACTCTGAGTACAAAAGATAGAAAAGAAAAAATGTTTTCAGTGGGAGAGCGACGGTTGTTGGGAAGAAATGGGACCCGTGGCATCACTAGGTTGGGGCGTGGCGGGGCAGGTTGACCGGGGTGCGGCACTCGGGGGGGGGGGGTGCAGCTGGGCAGTGAAGGAGGGGGGGGCAGGGGGAGTGTTGTGACCCTCTCCCCAATCTCTCGCTTCAAGCTTCGTTGCTTGAAACAAGAGGGTTGGGTTTGCATCAGGCCACCCCACTGGGTGCTGCTGACCCTAGTGACACCATTGGATGGGACAACGGACTTATTTTCTCACCTTATCCGAAAATGGCACCACTCATGCCGACTTGCGCTCCAGCACACGTTTCCACGAAAAGATGCCTGCGATAATTTAAATTGTCAGTTTGAGTATTCGCTAAATTTATGAAGCCTAAATTTATCAAAACTTGTAAAAATGTAAAATGTAAAACCAGCAGGGGAGGTGATTAAGCCCAAGGTCCCCGGGCTCTGAAGTGCAACTTTATTTATCTTACTTTTATCATTTATTTGAGGAATACCGTAGCTATATAGACAAAAAACTGATTGCATACTGCAACATTTTTTTTGCTAAGTATTGTTAAAGAGCATTGTTAAGTCAGGAATGCTTAATTTTGTAACAAGCACATTGATACATTGCTGTAGTCTTTGACACCCTAAGAGACTCTCGGGCATCTTACCATCACTGCGCAGCCAATGAGGTTGTAGCATTAGCCAATAAGGATGCAGGAGGATGAATTGCAAAGCGAGAAGCGTTAACATAGTAAGTCACGCCCCGCGTTTCTTGGGCTGACGGTAACTATAGTCACTCATTAAAAAAAGTAAAACGCAGAAAAAACAAAAACATAAGAGTAGTTTTGTTTGTATTTTGTGAAGGCACAATGCTATGGTTGCCGGGTCTGCCTCATTTCCCTTTGGTTGTTCAAAGCGATATTTGCGGACACTCGCATGTCCTTTCCAGGAATCCAGGACCAGCCAGGCTTTCTGGCTGGCACCAACTTCCTCCTTCCCTGGGACGTGGCAGTGAAGTTTGACAAGGAGCGCTGGCCTTCACTTTGGGAAGGCAAGAGGGCACAGACATGGAAGGGCAAGAAGAACGGGAAAGGTGGGATGTCTGAGATAAAGTAGGGAAGTTGGAAATGCGCTCGTGCTTGATATGTCCTTCGTCACTCGGCGTGTTTTCAGAAGCAGCTGCTGCAGTGGGGCTTTTTAGACAGAAAGGAGTGACTCTTTCGCAGCATTTTTGTTGCCACGTATGGTGTTTCTGAGCACACCTAAACAGCCGGTCGAGCGTTTGGGGAAATTAAACATTCTGCCCTACAATGAATGTTAACGATTGGTTGCGATTTCAGAATGACCAAAAGTCAGTTTTAGAGCAGCAAACAAATATTTCGGAGCACAAGCATATAGTAGGGCTCTGTTCTCCTCCGTTCCACTGCAAATATGCCATGTCTTTAGTTCACACGCTAGCCTTTGCGCTCCCTTTCCCGAGTGGGAGTGCAAAGGCTAGCATGTGAATCTAAAGACATGGCATATTTGCAGTGGAACAGAGGAGAACAAATTACTACTATATGCTTGTGCTCCAAAATTAACTTTTGGTCATTCTAAAATGTCATGGATCATTCGCCTCATTGTCAGTTTATCATCATTCTTTTCACTTGTGAAACCCACTTGCTGCTCCACCTGGTTCATTTGTGTGGTGAAACCATCATTATATGGGAATCCCCCGAAGTTGACGAGGAAATAAAAATCTGGAATTTGTGAATTTGAAAATAGAGGGACATCTCATCGCCGCAGCTCGGAGAACATGGAGCGAAAGCTCGTGCCGTAGAACCCAGGGGTCCCGGGTTAAATCCTCACCACTGCCCATTTTGATCTGAACGAGCATCACACCGGCGCTCGCTTGAGCATCCCTACTGTGCGATGCACGTTAAAGACCCCAGGCTGCCAGTGGTGCTGCACTGGCTAAATGACTCGTCTATAGCAGAGACATTGGACGCCCATAGGGACCGACTAACTTCCCGCCGGCTAAGCAAACAGATGACACAACTGCACATGTGCCATTCAATCTGTTTCAGGGGACGGCCTCCAGTTCACGGTGAAGGTGTTCATCGGCGTCGAGTATGAGTGCCCGAGGGGTCACCGCTTCATGTGCGCGGCTCCCGACAGGATGTTGCGTTCCACTAGCACCGGACTAGTCAAGGTTTGTCCGAGACACTCTACTCTTTCCCTCTTATCGGAAGATTGCATTTTTGTCTTTGACGTGCATAGTGATTTTCTAGATATTTGTATCAATGGCTTTGTTATGCTGCAAGGCTCTGCCTTCTCTTGCATTGCAGGACAACGCCAACAAGATTGCCAACAGTCACATGCCCCTCTATTTTCCTTGCCCGTGCCGGTAAGTGGACAACGAAATTTTTGACGTGAGAGTATGTTGATCGTAAGTACTAGGCACGTTCAAATATTCAAATTTTTGGATACCAGTATGCAATTAAATGGGGTGCGAGTGCATAATCAGAGAATGCTTGTGCGAGCAAGTAAAAATTTATGTACTAGTTTACCCTTACCGACTATTTTATTATTATAAAATATTAGTTTTAAAGGGGCCCTGCAAGGACTTTTTTACTGGTTTTTAATTTGCACTGAACCTAAACGCACTGAACGTAGTAACTTAATGAAACTTTCTTTTCTTGAATTTCACTTTATTTTAGAAGTTATAGGCCAATTAAAATTGCAAAAACAAGCAAAAAATTACCTCCTTCATGACGTCCTTGGTCGCTCTAGTGGCCGTGAACTAGAGGAGGGGTAGTGAGCTCAGCGAGCTCTCACGGCTGCCGCACTCCGTGTCGATGGCTGGAGAGGGCGCCACTAAAGCATGTTCTGGAACGGCTGTATGAAGCGGGTAGACAGGGCGGCTTGCATTGCATTTGCTGCGCGATTAAACACTAATTCGGCATGACACTTCATTGGCTACAAACGGCAGCAAACACGAGGTAAAGATCAGTTCAGAACGAGAGCCACTTCGCGCTGCCATACCGCCAAACGGCCAAACCGCAAGCCAAACCTGCTCGCCGAAGGCCTTCAGAACGGTCGGAACCGGTGAAATCCTCGAGCCCGTATACGACCGCAGCGTTGCCGCGTACGTCCGGGGCCTTTCTACGCTCGCTCCTCGTCGGTGCCTGATCCCCTACCCCTTTCTAGTATGCGCCGCCTTTTCCACCGCTTGGTGGCGGGTATGTCGACGGGTCATTTCTTGTTTCCATACTTTATAAGCTGCATTTGTTTCTTTTCTGATCTAAAATACTGAACAAAAACTACTTTCATAAATAATTGAAATGGTTTGCGCCACTCATATTTTGTATTTCGACTAAAAAGAAGCTTTCAGCGGCTCTAACCAGTAGTAAGCCCAGGACCAAAGACCTCACATATTGCGCTTTCGGCACCGCGGGTCGCCCCGTAAATAGAGGATGTTTCCGCGTCGTCCGGTTAAAATATGACCCACTGATATTTAGTTACTCTCTCCGCACCCGCTGGCTTGCCCAAACGCCAAGAGATGTGGAAACCACAAAAAAGGTAGACGCTTAAATATCTTTAAGGAACATTTATTGAATTCCATTTACTGTGCTGTTTCTTCTTGAATGCAAAGATCAAACTCTTCCAATAAATAGTATCTAGTGAACTAACCCCAAAAAGTTGTCTCCATACCCACAGCTGTGATAGATGACTTCAAATATGAAGAACAGAATATCAATGTTAACACCTTTACTCAAATAGCAAATGTGCGAGCCTTTTGTGACAACTGATAGTGCAATTTTCCAGTCCCCATTCCTTATGAACGTGCATTGATGTTACCATTCTTAATAGACCATTTGCTATATTACCCAAGCATCAAGGAGAATGCAGGGATTGGTGTTCTACGTGCCACACGCGCACGCCTTCCTCGTATAAAAGATTCGAAGTAAATAACCAAAATAAAGCGTTGACGAACGCGTGCAAGGTGCCATTTGTTTTAGGTTTTTGCTTTAGAAAATTTACTACTGCTCAGGCCAGCATGTGCGGCACATGGAACACCAATCCCTGCATTCTCCTTGATGCTTGGGTAATATAGCAAAAGGTCTATTCTTCCCTGTTGCCAGTTACAATGTTAGAGCAATGTTGTACAAACTTGTACCATTTTTATCTGCACTCATAAACATGCATGTGCATCAGTGTACTTTTGGTTATCTGTTTTTGCCATTGTATGAAAGAACTGCTGTTCATGCCCACAGCACATAAACAGCAGCTATGATAGCTTTTTGACCTAGAGACTCCAACTTTTTTTTGGAAATAAGTTATATCAACTCTTTTAGGGTTGTGCTCTTGCTTCTGAACAGCGCTGACTGTGAGATGTATATTACATAAGGGAAAAGAAAGTCGAAATTGATTATTAGATTTCTTCAATAAACCAACAGCAAACCTCAGGCCGACATTTCTTTCAGAAAATCTTTTTCCCAAGATTTTATTAACTACCCCAGCCTTCTCATACCTCTGCACAATAACATATGAGCAACTCATGAACTGAAACAAACCCTTTCAACTCATTCACTCATCAGGTGCGGTTCCACGAGAACACTACAACGTTGTAGGCCATGCGATTGGCAGGGTCAATGGAACGTTCTTCAGTGTGCATGGGATTGACTGTTACCACCTTTTGTGGTGTGGAGTGGTCACACATTGGATGTGCTTGAGTGCATTGTGTTTCCTCGTAACCACACAACACTCACGCACACTGGAATACTTCCGACTTGCATATAACTACGCTGTGGGTTTTGAAGGGTATTTGCTAGATCAAACCTACTCTCAATATACGAGAAATGGTTGCTTATATCTAGGGTTCCACATTTTCGGTAAATACCAACAAACCACGATAAATAACACGATAAATAACCCCCGAGGGGGTTTTCTGGGAAACGGGGACAACCGAAGAGCCCCGAATGGGAGCTTCCCTCGAATAGGGAAATCCCAGTTTGTGGAGAAATATCTGCAGCATTGTTTTTGTGACCCCGAACACAACCCTTACTATCTGTCCTCGAGGTTACTTTTTTCTTTGGGAACCACGTTCCTCACCTCAAGCCCCCGTCCCCTCCTGTCGTTTGTGTCGGGACGACGTCTTTCGAGTACTTGGGACACGGGCACATGTTCCACGAACCCTGGAAGGGGTCAGAAATTCATAGACGTACGGGCGTTTTATGATCGTTAGCTCCGACAGAACCCCGATTTCTTACCCAGTACTGTAAACAAACACAGAAAAACGCGAATTCTCATATAAAATAATAAACCCCAGAGACATGGAACTCTACTTATAACATTGCCAGAACTATTTCGAGCCCACGGTAAAAGAGTGATGGGTAAAAAATACAAACACCATCTTCCCGAGGGGAACCATGGGGTGATGCGGAGCATCGCGGATCGTATTTAATTTATTCCCTTCTTGACTGATTTCTTTTGGCCGGCCGGATTTGGGCTGCGGCGGACGCGAGCGGCCGAGACGCTAGCAGACGACAGCCGCAGAGTTGCGGGGAAAGCCCACCCCACTGGAAAGCCCTGGCGTGGCGCTGCGACCCGCGCACCCAAAACTATCCTCCTTTCACTCCTCCAGGGGAACGCGCAGCGCGCTTACCGCTGCTTATATTCACACTTGAAGGAGAGGAGACTAGAGGAGGAGAGTTGCGCATGCGCGCGCGGTGTGAGTAGAAGCAAACGCACGCGCAGTGCACGCAGCTGGTAGAGAGAGAGAGCGGAGAGAGTAACGCGCAGCTGTTGGGGAGAGGGAAGGAGGAGAGTTGCGCGTGCGTAGTGTGAGTGCGGACGACGCCGATGCCGCGGGACATAGACCCGAGCAAGAGATGCTCCGCATCTAAAAAAATACATACGCAGGCATAGTCCCCGGAAGCTAGGGGACAAAAAGGGACGGACAGACATGAAACTCCGAACACAGCTAAAGATTTATTTTTCAGAACACCTCCGTAAATAGGCCCACAGACCCTCAAGAAGACAAACGCCGCCCAAGGTCACACACCCATGCCAGGTAAGAATGAAGAACAAGAGAACAAATGACACACGCTGCCCGAGGTCACAAATTCGTGGCAGGTAACAATCAAGGCAAGAGAACAAAGGACCCCGACGACTGACAAGAGGACACTACTTTGTAGGGACACTGGAAAGTCCCAAAAAACCCCGCACTCTCTAAAGGCAAACCACCAACTTGCTTTAACTACATACGCAGGTCGGAAATGTTCCAGGACCACCCAACAGATGGCAGCAGTACGATTTCGCGATCTCAGCGGTCGGTCGTAGAAATACTAACGAGAAAGCGAGGGTCGCCGCGGCGTCCCATCTCGTGTCAGCTTTGGCTTTCGTCGTCTGTCCGGCCGCAGGCGACCCGCGGCGGAACCGGGCGTTTGCCGCATCCGTCTCCTCCACCTTGACACATTCGTGACGTCATCGAACGGGAATCGAGAGGCCGCTTTGAGGACACGGAAACATGCCAGTCAGAGACGCATTCTAACGATAAGACGGCTGGCTGGCCGCCGTGTGCAGGTCCGTGAAGCCCCAGGTGGCCCAGCTGATGCGCATCCATGTGGTGACCCCCAAGGCCCCCGTGCACGTGACCCTGCAGCCCAAGGTGCAGCCGGCCCCTCACCCAGCACCCACCTTCTTCCCGGGGAACAAGGAGCCTGTCCGACTCTCCCAGTCTGCCTACTGGGTGCTCAGGCTGCCGTATCCTTGCGCGTGCCCTTTTTCTCCGTTTGCGACAGCGGTGCGACGTAATAGACTACTTTCATAAGCCCCTGCATGCAACACTGCGCACGTTGTACTCTGGGAACTAATTGTTCAGGAAGGATAGTGGCATGGTTTCGATTTCGATCGACATGTTGACATTATCTCATGTTCAGTACATCAGACGTTATTTCATGTACTGACCTGCAGCCAGTCTTGGGCAGTAGCTAGTTACTAGTAATGTGTTACCGGTAACTAGTTACTTTCTTCAGTAACTTGTAACTGTAACTCGTTAGTGCTTAGTGAAAATAACTTGTAACTATAACGGGGTTACTATTTTTCAAAAGTAACTGTAAAGAGTAATGTCGTTACAGTGACTTCTCAGATTTATGTGCAAAAATATTGCAAACACAACCACCAAATTGTCTCGCAACTCATGAGAGAGTCCCAAGTCCTGATACGGGAAGGGCACAGCAAAAACTGCTGCAGAAACCGTCTGGAACACGAGGAAAGAAAATTAAAAAAAACTTTCAGCCTTTCCACCCAAGTGAAGAAGGAAGACTAGCAAAGCTGTACTATGGTGGGAATGAAGTAATGGCCGGCCGCAAGTCGGCAAGCCAGAGTGGAAAGGCTGGAAAAGTAGCTTGGAGAAAGAGGACTTGAAAAGCGTCCTTACTATGCCATGCTTAACTGTCCTCTTTCTCCAAGTCGTCTTTCTCCAAGTCCTCTTTCTCCAAGTCGTGCACGCATTTCTCCGAAAGTAGCCTCAAGTTGCAGCAGCAGAGGTTAGAAAAAGCAGGCTTTCCTGCAGACCTACTCTCGTTCCACCCTTGAGAGGTTCATCATCAATCCACAACTTCCGTAAGCTGTTTCCAAAGAAAGGTCGTTTCGCTGTGATTCCTACATGCACAATTCAGCGCACCGTTTAAGATCTACTCCGCGTCCAAGTTCGACACAAGTGTTGTTTTTTCCTGTCGTATGCGCCTCAAACAGATGTGTAAAAGGTTAATGGGAGCGACAGTCCCACAGGGTGCAATGTAAAGCATGCTAAAAAGTTCGTAGAATGCGAAGAAAGGGAAGGTTTATTCAATTCCACTAAGCTGTGGCAGTCAGTACATTGGACAGACAGGGAGGTGCGTCAACCATCGACTCAGAGAACACAACCTGGAACGCTTCAAAGGCTTCAAATGAGTCGTATCACCCAATTGTTGTTCACAGCCGCACGTGCGATGACTGTACTCCTCATTTCTCTGATACTAGAATACTGGGTGGGCACAACAACAGGTTTGGGAGAGAAATCATCGAATCATTTGCCATGGGGACTGTAAACAACAACATTTCTGCACCTTCATTATCATTGAGGAGTTTTAGAATAACGTACGCAATTTTAGCGCACACTAGATGACTAAATTTAGCGCTTGTGTTAGCGCGCGCGACGCAAGAGAGTTTTAGAATATGCGTCTTCTCCTGTCGCGACGCAAAAGCCCAAGCATCTCGCGCTTGCAACGCCACCAAGATACAGCAACAATTTTTATTTCACACACGAAATGCTGTAATCTTTAGAAAAAAACAAGTTTTTCGGTCCAGAGTAGCATTTTGAACATGAGAATGCGAGTCGCGAGCGGTTGATCAGTCGTGTCCGCATGCGTCGCCTCGGCAAGAGAGGATCTCATTGTACTGACCTCTCGCACATCGTACCTTCGCCGAGAAATGTTCGCGCCTGCAAGCATCAAGTTGCCGGTGATCGTTGCCAAACCGAGTACAATGTCGTCCCGCATTGAAAATCGCAGTCGCGAGGATGCCTCCGACGTCGCACGGACGCCGCCGCCAAAGCAGACGCCGTCATCCTGCAAGCCGCCATTTTTTTTAACTCTGCCTCGTCTTGGCTGCAGCCAACTTGTCATCATGAATGCCTCCTTGGAGAAGCGCAAAGAGCTCGTTATGCGTACGCACGCTCATTTGCCGGGAAATAGCGCAGCCTAGCAATCAGCCGCACGCAAAGCGCGAAACCTGCTCTGCGTTCGAACATGCGCACGTGGCGACGGCGCTATTCTTTGCGTCGTTAAAGCTTTACAGCGTGCAGCTATTCTGAGACTCCCTATTGACAAAGACAGAGGTCGAACTTCTAACACCAGAGATGACTAGATTACTGACACCTCGTCGTGACGCTACAGCTTTTTAAACTATATATTTATAGTACATTTCCCTTTTGGTGAAATGTACTATTCTGCACCTTCATTATCACTGACAATGACAAAGTGTCAGAATCCTAAGTAATCAGACAAATAGATTAGTGATACCTCGTCGTGACGCACAGCGCTTTTCAAACTTTTATATTTAATGTATTCCCTTTCCTTCATAACTATTATCTCCTTTCCCTCTTTGAGAACGTTGAGACCTTTGGGGGGCGGTTTTCCGTTGTGCCATTCTATGTTGTTGCTAAATGAAAGATGTCCTGTTCCCGTCCTCGGCCTCGCTGTTTTTATACTTTCAAGTTTATATCCATTAACCAACACGCTCGGTTTCAATTGTTTTAAGTTTCGGTTTGTTATCGGCGCGCATCTCGAGGCCCGGGCGGCACCGCCGCCTCGTGGAGAGATAGCGCAACCAGCCTCTGCTGCGTCGCGCAATGACAGCGCAGCAGAGGTTGGATGCACTATCTCTCCACGGGGCGCGCTGCCGCCGGGGCTGAGATGCGCTCCGATAACAAACCGAAACTTAAAAACCCGTCAAATTCATACGGCTTTTAAGAAAGCCGTAAAATGCTTCAGCGTGCCTTCTATCGTTCTGCAATTTGTTGATTTAGTGTTTTTTGATGATGATGAGCAATTTTCTAATTAAAACCATGCCCTTAAATGCAATATTAAAAAAGTTAATTACGCAAAAATAATTAAAAATATAATTATCTCGGACTTTAATAATTTTCCTAAATAGGCCCCTGGCCCAGGTCCAAAACGACACAAACCTTTTTTTCGGTGCGACGCATAGTTTTCGCAATATCAGATTTGCCCACCTTTCGTGAAACACCCTGTATATATATAGAGGGTGTTCCACGAAAGGTGGACAAATTCGATATTGCGAAAACTACGCGTCGCAACAAAAAAAGGCTTGTGTCGTTTTGGTCCTGGGCCAGGGCCCATTTAAGAAAATTATTAAAGTCCGAGATAATTAGATTGTTAATTATTTTTGCGTAATTAACTTTTTTAATATTATGTTTAAGGGCATAGTTTCAATTAGAAAATTGCTCAGCGTCATCGAAAACCACTAAATCAACAAACTGCAGAACGATAGAAGGCACGCGCAGCATTTTACGGCTTTCTGAAAAACCGTACAAATTCGACAGGTTTTAAGTTTCGGTTTGTTATCGGAGCGCATCTCAGCCCCGGCGGCACCGCGCCCCGTGGAGAGATAGCGCAACCAGCCTCTGCTGCGTCGCGCGATGACAGCGCAGCAGAGGTTGGATGGCACTATCTCTCCACGGGGCGCTGCCGCCGGGCTGGAGATGCGCTCCGATAACAAACCGAAACTTAAAAACCCGTCGAATTCGTGCGGTTTTCAGAAAGCCGTAAAATGCTTCGCGTGCCTTCTATCAGTTCCGCAGTTTGTTGATTTAGTGGTTTTTGATGATGCTGAGCAATTTTCTAATTTAAACCATGCCCTTAAACCCAATATTAAAAAAGTTAATTACGCAAAAATAATTAACAATATAATTATCTCGGACTTTAATAATTTTCTTAAATAGGCCCCTTGCCCAGGTCCAAAACGACACAAGCCTTTTTTTGGTGCGACGCATAGTTTTCGCAAAATCGAATTTGTCCACCTTTCGTGAAACACCCTGTATATATATGGGCATCTTGGCTTGGAGGCCGAAGGCGTAGAACAGAGATGCGAGAGTGACGGTAGAAATACAAACCAGGAGGATTTTATTCAACGTTTTGACCTGGAGGCACGATCTTCGACGTTTCGACCTGCCTCAGGTCGAATAAAATCCTCCTGGTTTGTTTTCTACCGTCACCCTGCATCTCTCTCACTCTATATATATATATAATAAAGTAAAATTTTGGGGGGTGTTCTGACACCTAAACAACTTCCCTGGCTAAGCACCCGCCCACAGCACACGCAGATGTAACAAAGCACGGCATCTTTAAGGTGTTTCTCCTTTCTTCGTCTGGTGGAGGGAGTGAGTGCCTTTCGCGGAGGAGTTGGTGATTGTTGCACCAAACGCCCGCAGGCTTACGACACAACCGATTTTCTGAGCCTCCGTCTTTTTGCTGCCAGGCATACGTTTCCTTCCCCTCTAATTTGAATCGTCCAAATTCCGGATTCTCTCTTGGGGGGTCTTGACCTTAAACCCATATGCTCTCCCTTCCATTTTTATTTTTTTTTTTTGCATCCCAATTATTGGTTTTGTTTTTCGTCACCTGCTAGTTGTCTCCCATTGCTCTGCTTTTCGCGTTCCATCACTTGAGAAAGAGTACTCGCTCGAAACGTCTGTGTCATTCTGCTTGTTTGTGTCTCTTCTTGAAATTGAAAGACCACCCTTAACCGGGATATTATAGATATTCATGTCGGGAGCTTTCCGGGTGGTCTCTTCTAGTTGGGTGGTGGGATGGAGGAGTGCAAACATGTCCGATCTGGTTAGGAAGTGGAGGAAAAAAGATTGCAACAGCTGTTTAGAATTCTACACACAGTGGTTGTTTGCACCTCGATCAGTGCTTCTTTGCACACGCTCCCGTGTTCAGTGTGTTTGATGGAGGAATGTTATCGAACATTGCTCTCCATGTTTTCAAGAGAAGCTTTGTGTTTCATGAAAGATTGTTGTGCGCACGCAGTGAAAACGATTCAACCGACAGGTGGATTGGAGTGGCATAAGAAAACATCCAGACTACGCAAGATATATAATAATATTATTGATTTTCACTCTGCACGTTTTTTTATTCCTTCCATCCCATTTTACCTCACCAAAGAAATCCGGAATTAGAATTCACCGATTATAAACTCGCACCTTGATTGGATATAGTACCCGAGATCTAGACGCGTGCTGTTGTATTGTGCATACCTTATGGTGGTCACGCTTATTTTAAAGTTCTTCGTGGATCATCAGCAGGTATCTGCTTGCTTAAAATTCTGAAAAACTAAAGTCGCTTGTAATTTTGCCAAAGAAGAATCTACATAAATACTTCATCATATAGTGGATTTACCCCAACACTACCTTAAATTACGATCTTGTTCAGGAGCTATTCATGTTAAAAATTTAAATAGGAAGAACCAAACATATTAATATTGATTATTGAGAAAATCTTTCTTAAAAATCAGATTCACTACCGTGAACGACACAACGTCTTATGAAAAATTTATGCTAATTTAAAGGCCCATTAAGGAAGGTTCATTTTGAATGTTTTCTAATATTTTTTGTGTAGTAACGATGAAGTAGCGGCATTCCCTTAGCGAAGTAACTGTAACCGTAACAAGTTACTCTTTCAATTTTGTAACTAACTGTAGCAGGGTTACTTTTTTTTTCCATGAGTAACTGTAACTGTAACACTGTTACATTGTAGCAGTAACATACCCATGACTGCTCACAGCACTGCACAAAGTGAAATCATTACCCGCTTGCATTCTACAAATTCAATATCTCGTATGCACATGAAGTTATCCTGCAATCATATAGGCACATTTGCACATACAAGCCATTTTTAAGAAAGCAACAGTCGAACACTTGCGTGAAGAATGTCGCACCGCTTGCCGGACACCTGTATACGGGGTGAACCCCTATGCAATGTGCCAAACAAACTAAAGGATTCAAAGTGCATTTGTTGCTTGCTAATGGTCATAACATTTGTTATGTGTTTGCTTTCTTCCCGACTGAGCATGCAGAGATAATTTCAGACACACTATTAGACAAAGATCTTGGGCGTCGGTAAAATCTCGTCCAAAAAGGCTTAGCGAAGGAGTAGGGGACGCTGGTTAGAATCCGTCGTAGCTAGCCGATCTCAGTGTTTGCGAAAACTTAATCTTCAATCAGCATAAAATTTGAATGGGAGATATACGATGACACGAGGAAGACTCCATAGTAACTTTTGTGCAGTGTAGTGAGGTCAAATTTATTGCGTTTCTTTAACGTTCATGCTCCAACGTCGGGCTCAACTTTTCGACTCCTGTGAGAATGCGGCTTGTTTTTCGCCCAATGAAGTAAGAAGAAGTGGGCGTTTGGCAAACAAAATATGTGTAGGGCTCAAAGTGACCGAACTTTAGTTGTGGTCGTCTGGTACTAGACAAGATTATTCAAATTGAGCTCAAAGGTGCACTCGTGGGGTGGTGACTAAGCCATGTCTTACTACGTTTGCATACACACTCACAGTATCCGGCATGTCGAAAACCAAGAAAAGTGCCCCGGTCTTCCTTCTGTATTGTTTGAGAAATTAGAGTATCGTACATTCGTGGGAAGTCAGGTAATCGAAAATGCAAGCAGAGCATTCGGTCACGGCATGATAGCATGAACTGAAGCTGCTCAATCAAAACCGAAACTGAGTGGTCTGACTAGTTCCCAGAGTGCACTGCGTGGCATTTTGCCGCTATGGGGCACTTCGAATTTCGGAAAAAGTCTACTGCACCCCGGGTCGAAATCCGAAAGCACAACTTTCCTGTATCCCGCCGAGCCATGGATTTGATGATATCTTATTGGATATTAAAACACCATACAAACCTCTTACATTTCATCCTCCTCTCAAGGTGAGCTCCAGGTTAGGGTGAAGGCCCCTTCGCTTGCTTTGGTCTAAGCATTATCGAGCCGTGAAACCTTGGTAACTCCGGACACCGTTCAAAGTATACATGAAGCGTCTAAATGTCTCTGGCGGGTAGTTTATATGTGCTACATGGGTACAGAGGTTCATGTTTTTTTATTGAAATCCGTTTGTTTCTGGCATGTATATTAATGTGTTTATGGCATGTGGAAGCAGGTATCCACTTTCCTCAATTGAGTGATGTGCATTTGTTGTTTCCTTCACTGTCCTGGCAGATTTGTGTATGAAAGCGATGCAGGTCCCTTCTTGCCACCCAAGGATGCGGTCCCGGTAGAATCTGCCCGGCTTCTGAACGGCGTGTACGGCATTGTGGAGCAAGCCCCCATTAGGTGAACCATGTAGATGGCCCCTTGCACAAGAGGTGGGCACAGAGTCCCCCTTGGTTTCTTGCTGTACATATATTGTGGCTGGAGATTCCTCCTCATTAAACAAAGTTTGTGGATGTCTCACTGCAAGTGTAAATATAAAGTCACACTACAAATAAAGTGCCTTTAATGCAACATTATTTATTGCATTTTTAGGCTCTTGCTTATTTTTGTCACGCATGACGTCATTCATTCAGCTGTGGTGACAAAGATGCATAATAGTTTTTCTAACGGGCATGAATGGGAGACGGACACAAAAACAAGTGGGTTTGTCACACACATTCGCTAAAGTAATACTGTTGAGACCGGTTATAACGAAGTCCACAGGAATCGGAAATCACTTCGCTACATCCGCTATTTCGTTATAACCGACTTCGGTTATAACGAAGTGCAAAGGGAATGGGAAATCGTGATTGCTTCGCTGTAGCGCTATTTCGTTATAACCGACTTCGTTATAACCGGTCTCGACAGCATGTGGACCAAGCAACAGCATGGCTTGATCGAAGAACCGTATTGCCTGACTGTGATCTTGTAGCAAGCAAGCCGGTGCAGTCAACTGACGTCGTCATCGAAGTAATAATAATAATAAATAATAATAACAAATTGTTTTATTTTTCTCGTGCCCACAAACAACCTCTCGGTTTACAGTGTGGTGCACTAAACATACATGGAGTAAAACCTCTATGTATGTTTCAAATAATCTTCATGTTGAAGTGGAACTCTACAGACAACTGCAGGCAACCTGCAGTGCGAGCACACTGTGAACTAGTCTTGTGCGAATAGTGGATTTTGAGTTTGAAGCTGAATACTGGGTTTGGCCAAATATTTTGGATTGGAATATCGAAGTTTTTCCACGCCTTTCACTACCATAGCATAATGCTTAGACAAAACCCAGCTAAACTCGTGAATGTTCCTCCACTTGTTTATTTATAAGCTAAGTTTAATCTATATTTTTGAACTGTGTCTTCATAAGGTCTGATGTCTTGGGATGGCAAGTAAACGACGGATTTGACATAAAATGAATCTTATAGAGATAGCCAACTATACCCAATTGTGTGAATTTACAAATCTTCCTATATAAAATATTCCTTCTTCAATCTCGAGTTAAAAAAAAAAAATAATTGCGCATGTTGAACTCAGGTTGTAAGGGGATCTCTGCCTAACATAGTTTACTCTTGCATAACAGTTTAATTTTGGAACTTTTATTACAATGTAGATATACACATTCACTAAGTTTCCATTTATTCCCAAAGACAGCCGGCACGCGTGCACCATCCCACTTTGAATGTATGCTTTTCTTCCAAGCATGCAATTGCAATATTAATACTTTTTCAAGTGTTTATTGCGGCGGGTTACCCGTTGGGTGTGCTTCTTACCGAGCACCGATGTAATGCAGAGAAGCAACACCCGCGGAGCTCGCTTCCGGGGGTATTGCTTCTTTGCTGTGCACCGGTGCTCGGAAAGAAGCGCACTCAACGGGGCTAACCTATCGCAATCAACACTTCGAAAAACGCAAATAGTGCAGTTCTTCTCGAAGCGAATATCGAATAATCCATTATTCGAAACTACTATTTTAAATTTTGAGTATTCGCACAACCCTACTGTGAATGCGTTGGCGGCGGTGTTGAGATGGAGCAGTCACGCTGTCATTTGGTCCTCGCGTACCTCGACAAAATGAGGTCGTAACACGTCAACTCCTGCCAAGTGGCAAAGCTCATATCTACCGTACGCTTGGCCTTGCCAGAAACGATGACGTCACGGGTGCACCGAACTTCCCGAGACGCATTGTGCACTCTTCGATGGCCGATTTTGAAGCGCTCGCCAAACTGCGGCATTAAGAAAGAAAAATGTAGCCATTGTGCTTGAAATATGTGCATGTGATTATCATTCACAGGTATTATTGATCCTATTCCACTTGTTTCTGAACGTTTTTCATACATTAAAAGTTCCATTTTCCGCACATTTAGAGTTTCATTCAGTACATTTAAAGTAACGTTTTAATAATTTAAAGTTTTGGTTCAGCATTTCTTTAACGCCCAGAATCTCTATGGAGAAACTTCAGTGGTACTTACTAAATAGAAGCCGGCAAATGGAATGCCATCTAACTGCAGAAGTTGGTCAGAATGGAAGTAGACTTTCCAACAAACAAAAACAAAATGGTCAGGCTGGGTACTGCTGCTGGCAACAGTGATGTACTTGTCAGTGAATGGGCTTTCAATTTCAAAATTCCAGCATAAGAAACTTATGCTCCAACTCATTGTGTGTGTTTTTGTTGCATTATGTTTTAGTCAAAGCAAAATAAAAATGCTTAAAGAACTAGGTATTTACAGGGTCTTCTTGAGTGCTATTTGGGCATAAAAAGTACAATGAATGGACCACTGAAACTTCTCACAAAGGTGTCTTTAGATTTGCCTTTTTCATACTCAAATGCCATTCAAAAAACAAATTTCAAACTCAAATTAAGCCTAAGAAATCCCTTTTTTTTCTATATGCACAGGGACATAAATGGCCAAGACTGTCTGATTGATGCTGTCATTCATAGATGGTTACCACACGTGTTCGAACCTGCTGGATGTGCTTGCAGGTGTTCATCTAAGAGAAGTTTTCACGTTTTCACTTTACGTTGTGCCATCTGTAAGTAACAGCATCGACCAGATTTTTTTTTATATATATTTTTTCTTACTGTGCATAGGAAAAAAGCTCAAGGTACACCTTGTGGGATTCTAGTTTACCCCAAAGTCCTCAGTGAGGCAAATACCCACTCCGTAACTCGTCTGGTTGCAATAAAGTGGGTTTCGACTTACCTTGCTGATTGCTGTGAGGCAACACCCACTCCGTAGTGCCGCTGCTATGGCGGCCACGGCCGGTTCTGTCCGTTAACTGCCGTTAGGCTCAGGTGGACGGGAGACCACACCAAACACAGGGATTCCGTAAAACGTGTTTATTTGGCTTTCGCCACACGCTTTGCGCCCGTAGGCGGATTAAAAGAGAAATAAGGTTGGCGCTGCCTTAATTGACAGGATCACCAGGAGAAAGGTCCGCGCTGCCGTAACTGGCAGGATCACGGAAAAGGGGGAGCCGTAAAAATAACGATGAGTGCTCCGTCGAGCGTAGCCCCTAACCAAGAGCCCCGGCCACAGGGTGTGGCCGGCTTATGTAGCCTGCGGTAAATAGACTCGCCCGGGGAGGCCGGTAGAAGGTCACTCGAAAACGGGACGCGTCCATAATCACTCCCAAGGGTGTGCCGATGGCGCGTTCACCCAAAATGGGCAAGGGAGAGCCGGCCCTTTCGGAGAATTAGACCTCGTGGTTCCTTGTATCCGGGAAGCCGACGCCATTGATGGCGACGACTCCCACGGCCTGCTTGAAGCTAGGCCTAGATAGGGATAGAGGGAACCCAATGGTTCCCACAACCTAAGACTTCTTACGAGTTTAAATGCGAAAGCATGCAAGCCGCTCGTCCGCCCCCTTTTTCGTCTGCTGCATACTTTTTGTCGCTGGTCAGTGCGCATGCTCCCCTGGTGACCTTGGACGCTCCGTGTTAACGGCCCGCTGATGGACACGCAGTACCATGGCGTGAGTGATTGTGGAAACTGGACGAGCGCAGCGGCCAATGGGAGCCCTGCCTATGCGCGGCAGCCAAGGGAATCAAAGGCGGTTGCGGAAACTAGGTGCCATTTTCAAGGCTTCAGACTGACGACGTGAGCTCGCACCATGAGACAGTTAATGCTTTCGCATTAAAACAAGAGTTTTTAGGCTTAGTTATTTTTAGAGCGCAGCTCTTAGGCGCCCGTTTCCGGCTTGAGCGGCGCCGCCGTCTGCGTAACCGCGCGGTGCATTATGGGTAAATTTTCCCGGAGGTCGCGGTCCTCGAAGGACCTCGGTTCCTGCGGGAGCACCGCGAGGACCTCGGTTCCTTCGGGAGGACCTCGGGAGGGCCTCGGGTTCCTTCGGGAGGACCTGGGAAGGACCTCGGGTTCCTTCGGGAGGACCTCGGGAGGACCTCAGGTCCTTCGGGAGTACCTCGGAGAACCTCGGGTTCCTTCGGGAGGAGTTCGGGGGGGGGGTCACGGGATGAGTCACAGTGATGAGGGGGTCACGTGACGATGACGGCCATCAGTGATGATGACGATGCGGATGCCGATGACGTCATCAGTGACGTCACTGATGACGCCAGCAGTGACGATGACGACCGACGTCATCGGCATCGTCACGTGACCCCCCCTCCCCGAGGTGCATGTATCCCCGAGGTCACCGTAATCCCCAAAGGTTACGTGACCCCCCCCCCCCCCCAGGTCATCTGACCCCCCCAGTACCCTTCCTCCTCCTCCTCAAGAGCTGCGCTCTAATCCGGCGTTACAGGGAGTTGTAAACGGCTTTCATTTTTTTTTTCCTGAAAATTACTAGTATCATGAAATTTGAGTATGATAGATGAACCACCTAATAGACGCATTTGTGAAAAGTTTCAATGCATTTCGTTTACTGGTTTATTTATGCAAATTTCTATGCACCCGAACAACACTCCTGTAGAAAAAACTGCATTAGAGGGAAACTTGGAAGTCATCCGCCTTAAGGACATTGCCTTTCTTGTCATGCATAGAATATAAAACACAAAAGAGCAAATCATGTTTAGACCAAAAGAAACCAACTGACAAGTTAAGTACAAAACGAGCGTGTTGGTAACAGTAATTAAACATGAGGAAGATACATAGAAAGGGGGACGGTTACAACGGAAGTCTTCGTTGTCCGTCCCCCTTTCTATGTATCTTCCTCATGTTTAATTACCAACTGACAAATTGACCTGTTTTGATCAATTGATAAATTAGTACACCATCTTGGATGCACACTATTTCGAGACACTGAACCGTGGCTACAAGAAGCAACTGTGTCTGAAGAGGCATTTATTGTCTGAAACCTCCTCTGTTCCAGGCAAATAAGAAAAGAATCAATAAGAACACAACCGAGACCAGACACGTTGGAGATAAAAGCATATTTTCAAAACCATTGAATGTCAGCACTCCAAAAGACACATATACCTTGTTTTATTAAGTATCGGCGGCAGTGGCATCACTAGGGTCAGCAGCATGGTCCGATGTAACTCCCCTCTCCTCCCCCCTTTCACTGCCCAGCTGCAACCCCCTAAGCACTGCACCCAAGCCGGTCTGCTTCCCCCCCAGACGCCACTGATTGGCGCAACAGATGCTGTCAGCCGATTGGGCCAATAGAGTAATTCTAAAAACACAAAGTCACAATGTTGGTAATCTTTCTGTGCATGGGCT
Organism: Ixodes ricinus; assembly: GCA_037355805.1. Lineage (NCBI taxonomy): Eukaryota > Metazoa > Arthropoda > Arachnida > Ixodida > Ixodidae > Ixodes > Ixodes ricinus. Next base: position 43,729 of record JAZHYW010036238.1, read on the forward strand.
ATCATCGACGAGACCAAACAAGCAGATTGAACGAGCCGTGACCTTGCGCTTTCAGTACATCCATGCTCACGTTCTGCCCTTTGACTGCACTTGGACTTTTAATGGAACTATATATAACTCGGGCACCAGTGCAACTATCTTTTGAACACCAAGTGTTCAAAGATGTCCAATACTTTTCCAGGCAGGGAATGCAGATATTTATTTGACTGACCAATAAATGATAGACGGCTGCCATTGGCATTAATTCAAGGTCAGTCAACTGGTTGTGAATCTACACCTGCTTCTCGCGCAGTATATACCCATCTAGAGCAGCATTGTCAACGGGAGGTTCATGTACACTCTCAACACAGGTGAGCCCATGTCCACGTGTTTGTAGGTGGTTGACCAGACGAAACTCTGATCACCAACATCGGGTAGGCCTGTTTCCGGGTTGTTATTTTCATTCAAATCTCCATCACTCTGCTCGGGCTGGCTGACTCTTTCACAGCTTATAGGACGTACAGATGTCACTGGATCCTGGGAAACCAGTGCCAAGCACCCCCGTATGGTCACCATCTCGGATCGTAGAAGTTTCTCCTTGACCTCTCCATTTTTGGCGAGCCAATCTAAATTCGCTTGTGATGGGTAGTTTGATACACCAACTCATGTTTACAAACAAACTGGAGCGCCCCTAACAGTGCGTCAACGGCACAGCGCATGCGCTGTGGAATATGGGGAAGAAGCTTCCCCATATTTGGTTAAATGGTAGCTGTCGTTTGAACAAGCAGATGACTATGAGAACAATCAGATGGCCGTTTGAACGTGAAGACGCACTGAATGTGGCCCGCGGGTGGTCTGGACAACTTGACGATTTTCCTGCTTTTATGTTGGAACAAAACAAAAAATCTGATGACCACAAGTGTCTGTGAATTCAACCCAGAGTGCTTCCCACACAAGCAATCGTGGTCCGACGGTGTCTGACGGTTTTCCTTTTCACAGTGCCTATCCACGTTCTCAGACGAACCGATCAGGCACAAAAACACATGAAAACTGATCTTCATATCTTTCCCAGCTGTTTTGGTAGAGCTCCAGTTGCAGCATTTTGACGACAAAGCAGGTTCTTTTTTGGTTTCTTTCAAAATGACACAAAAATGCCCGTCCCACATGGTGACCTCCGCTCACAGCCCCAGACTGGAAGTGTGCCCGATGTGCCACCACTGCGGCGTGATGTAGCAGAGTTGAGTTGGTGTGTAGAGACGTTTCCTGAATACCAAAATTTTGTTATCCACACACTGGCGAAACAAGCGCATATTTTTGGGCCGCCACCACATGTGGCACCAGTGCTTGGTGGCATTGAAAAATAGTTTTCCTGTCTTTAAATATGCAAGAACCACAATGCCATTGCAAGAGATCTGTGGAGATAAGCACGATTGATAAGTGGACTGCATGCACAGCGCCAAAGACGCTTAGATCGGCGAGGAACGCTTTGTAGGTACAATGATGCGCCATGGCAACCTTGGTGCAACTGGTTTTGAACAACCCTTTCAAAGCTTCGAAGATTTGAATGGACCTAAATGGCGATTGCCATGGCAAGTAAGACTGGTCAGCCAATCATGTGGCAAGGTTTGATCGTCTGTGTGTTGGTATCTGTTTGTGTGGTTAGCAGGCAGGAAAGGCAATGGCACTACTTTCATAGGATCCAGTGACTTTAGGACATAGCATTCTGTTGCCTCTCATGCTTTTGAATGTGCTGCATCAGGTCCCCACGCACAGCAAAGGCTTTGGGACATTGCTCGCATTTGACAGACCTCTCACCCATATGCCTTCGAACGTGCTCTGTCAGGATCCTAAGTGTATTGAAGGTCTTGGAACGAGTCTCGCATCCGTGTGAATTCGAATGTGCCGTATCATTTCTCACTTCGACTAAAGGATGAGGGACACCACTTGCATTTGTAGGGCACCTCGCGTTTGTGTATTCGCATGTGGCGGCTAAGAGTGGGTTTTTGAGTAAATGCTTTGTGACACTGCACGCATTTGTAAGGTCTGTCCCCCGCATGTGTTCGCATGTGAGCTGTACAGTCTCTACTTCGGACGAAAGACTTTGGACAGCTGGTGCACTTGAACGACCTATTACTTGCGTGCGCTTTGATGTGATGTAGCAGTGCGCCCTTCCAAGCGAAGGCTTCGGGGCACTGTTGGCATTTGTAAGGCTTCTCACCTCTGTGGCTTTGCATGTGGAAACTTAGAGAACTTACTTGAGCGAACACTTTGAGGCATTCCCCACATCTGAAATGGTTTTTACCCGTGTGCGTTTGAATGTGACTGACCAGATCGCTATTTTTCCGGAATTCTGCAGGACACAGTTTACACTCGAAAGTTTTTTCTGGCTTGTGAATCTCGGTGTGGCATCCCAAGTTTTCCCCTTTGGAAAAATATTTTGGGCAGTGCTGGCACTTGAGTTGTTGTTCACAATTATGGAAAACCAGGTGATCGAGGATTCCACGCTGATCCCTGGTGATATGGGTGCAGAAGCAGCATTTGAAGAGGATGTCCGTCGTGGGTTCTGGTAGGCAGCCGACATCCTTCGAGCATGCACCTCCATCACCTACAGAGACAAACGTCCCCTCGTCTATTATGAAAGTCGAAGGAAAAAACAACCACGATGAAGATGGCCATAAGTGCTAAGCATACTCTGACACATTAATGGGCAGTTAGTCCGAATCTCCAGGCATCAAAACACTAGACACACCTTTGCGCAGCAAACATGCACCTAGACACACTGATTCAGCTATTCCGACGCTCCTAAACTGACAAAAAAAGCCACACATTTGATCCGAAAGCACGTTCACCTGGTTGTCACTTCAGCTCAAAATCACTGTGCACGTGTCCAATGGCAATTAAACGAGCACGCTTCTCTTTTGTGAATGCGCTCGTAATTGGAAAACACGTCAGAGGTGTCCGACCCCTTGCAAGCTACTCGCGTATAATAGCGCATATGACACTGATCCAAATAGAAAAATTAATTTCCCTTCCTGGGCTCCAAGTTGGAACACTCTACGAGAAAAACGGCGAGGTCGCCGATTGGACAGCACCGCACTTGACCTCGACGTACTAACCTATCTCGGCGGTCGGCGATCTCGCCAACTTGCTCGCCAAGCGTCCAACCCCTGGACTGCAGGGATGGCAGATAATAGGCTCCAAAGAGTCATTCTTGAGAGAAGTATGTCTGAAACCTTCCAATCACAGGGAGGTTTACGAAGCACGAGTTGCAAGAGACCAAACAGCAAGTGCCAGCACACATTACCTAAGCCTGAATTTCTGGCAGTGTTAATCGTGGCTAAAAGATGTGTTAACATGGCTCTCCTCAACCTCGGCAAATGAAAAAATGGCCTGCTTCGGAAAAGTGCCCACTTGTAGCATGCGCCCGCAAGCGACGATTGCACGAGCAAACGTGCTGCTGCCGTTGTCTTGGGAAGATTTGCAAGGCCCTGCTCACGACTCATAATCGGAAAAATCGGTTTAGACTCGACAATCGTTTTCTGACCAGGTCAGGAGTAATCACAAAAGGCTCGAGGTACACCTAAAAGAATGACGTGCATGCGAAAGCATGCACGTCATTCTTTCGCTCCCTTATTTTGTCTGCAGCGTATTTGCGTCAATGGCAGAGCGCGCCCTCTCTCGCCGCTCTGACCTTGGACGTTTCGTGTTGTCAGCGCGCTAATGGACACGCAGCGCCATGGGGTGGCGGTTGTTAAAACTGACGCACAGCGGCCAATGAGAGCCTCGTCGACACGCCCCAGCCAATGGGACTAAAGCCGAAATCCATCAGCTTTACCCCGCTTCTTTGGGATCGGGGAAACTAGGTGCCGTTTGGCTAGGCTTTTCGCGTGGTTTCATAGCTGGGAGCTAGCTTCACTTAGAGAATTGATTTAAGGTGCCATTTTGGCGTGGCTTCAAAGCTGATGACGTCGGCTCGCTCCATGGGACAGTTAATGCTTTTGCATTAACTGGGAAAGCATAATATTTATTTGAATAACCTAACATTATTTATTTAAAAAAACACCAAAAAAGGAGGAATTTTTTTTTTTATGCGCTTAGATGGGACACACATTTCACAAAATAAATTTTATGCAAAAAATAAACTATTTTTGTGCAATGCTTACACTGCGAGACGCAATTTAGGTGAAGGCAGCCCTGCTCTACACGGCACCCATTAGTAATAGGTGCTTAGCTAGCTAAGCACCAGCTCTTATTGGTTAGAGAGATGATTGACGTGTTGAATGTTGGTTGTGAAATTGTTTCTTTGCAACGTGATAGTCTTTTGCTCGACACATTTTTATGTTTGAGAAACAAACAATTGAGATAGAGTCGTTATTGTTTTCAATAATATTGCAAAATTGCCACTTCCGTTTTGATTTCAAACGATAACAAACACTGCTGCCAACATTTGCGACGAGTAATTCTGTACACCGCGAAGTTGTTGAGCTCGATTATTTTTACGAGCGAGAGTAGTCCTGCGTTCGCGGAGGTGTTTAGAGGAAGATTTCTTCAACCGACTTAGTTTGCAGCAAACAACTGTTGTAAGCACACGCCTTCAGAAGTGCTGTGCAAGTGCTTGTTTTCATAGTGGGACTGGCGTAAGCCTAGCGTTCCGTATCCACTATTTTGCTTGATTTGTTTGTTTGCACTTGCCGATGCTTCATAAAGATGTTTCGTAAAAGCGTCCCTGCTGCTCCGTGAATTGGGCAACCATCTTGATTGCAACCACGGTTTTAGTGCTAAAAGGATACCTGCACAGGTAAGAATTTGTGAGCCATTTGGCTGGAGGCAATCGGCTGTTCGCCTTGCATCACTTTTGTTCAGGTATGCTCCCACCATTTCGCTCTGGTAAGTCTGTGGCTCTCAAGTTTTGAGCAGTGCACCTGGCTTGCCAAAGTGAATACTTTAAGGTTTGCGTTTTGATTGTGCATCATGACTTTCACCCACCTTGCTCGTAAACGCTAGGCAAGAAAACAACAAGAACAGAGAGGCTAAAAAAAACTGCATGCTTATTTTGTTGATTTTCTATTAGTCCTTTCAGTCGCTTGCTAGCACACGTTGATAGACGCTTGTACTGAACCGTGTCTTGTGCACAATGGAACGCCGAGCACCATTTTCATGGTCGCGTCTTGCAGGCGTTGCAGTCGGTGCTAGACGGTGGCGGAATAGCAGATGGATGCGATGAATGGCGGACGCTTACGCCGCGCTGTCATGGACGGATTTTGCGTGCGTTGCAGACGGTGGTAATGTGTGATCCAATGGCAGAGGGGGAACGGTGGACGAGTGGGCTAGCGCACTCCAGCTCAGAGCACAGGGAGCGAAAGCTCCCGCTGCGGAACCCAAGATCCTGGGTTGAATCCTGCCCCTGCCCGTTTCGACCTGGATGGGCATCGTACCGGCGTGCGGTCGTGTATCACTACTGCGTGATGCACAATAAAGACCCCGTGCTAGCGATTGTACTGCACTGGCTAAATTTCTCATCTACAGCTGGGAGACTCGTCGCCTGTTGAAGCAGACCAAGTTCTGGGCTGTATATACATACCGTAAAATCCCGTAAGGGCGCCCTCCCCTGAGAGATCGCCCATCCCGTTTTTCTGGCTAAATACCTGTAACATAAAAATTCCAAAACATCGCCCACCCCCTGATTCCCGTTGGACGTCAAGCGATGTCCGACGGGAATCGCGCATCAACGGCGCGATCGGCGGTACCGGTTGTCCGAGAAGCGAGTTCATAGCGGGTTCCCGCGTTTTTGTCTGCGATCTGCACGCGATGTCGGCTCGCGTAACAGGCTAGTTGTTCCCTTGTGTATATTGCATCGTGAAATACGAATCTGCTGCGTGTCGCGATTTGCGGTATCCGTTCCCGAGTTGATAGCGGATTACTGTGTTTTTTCCCGCGATCCGCGCGCGCAATATCGATTTTTAGTTTTAAGTAACACGCGCGGGTTGTTCCGCGTGCATATTGCATCGTGAAATGCAATTATTTTGCGTCCGCGATCTGCGGTATTTGTTTCGGTGACATGCGAGTTTGTAGCGTATTCCCGCACTTTTGTCCGCGATCTGCGCGCGCGATATCGGTTCCCGTGAGAGGCAAAATTGTACCGGGTTCCCGCGTCTTTATTGCACCATAAAACTTAAATCTGCGGCGTCCGCGATCTTCGGTATCCGTTCCCGTGAGATGCGAGTTCTCGGCGGGTTTTCTGCGAGTCCTTCGCACCGTGAAACGCAAATCTGCTGCGTCGGCCACTTGCGGTATCCTTTCGCGTGACACAGAAGTTTGTAGTTAATTCCCGCGTGTTTATCGCATTGTGAAACGTCAATTTGCCCTGTCCGCGATCTGCGATATCAGTTCCCGCGTCACGTGGTTTGTAGCGGCGCTTATCATTAATTTTTGATACAGTTTTGCTGTGGCATCCCCAAAGATAGCCCACCCCATGTTTTTCACCATTTATCTTTTCATTTTGGGTGGGCGTCCTTACGGGATTTTACGGTACACACAGCCCAATTTTTTTTCTAATGGCAAGTGCCATACGCTGTTGCACGTCTGCTCGCATGACCAGTAGGTGGTGTCGAACGGTAGACTACAGCAGACCCATATACGGCTCTGGACTACAGTGAAACCCGTTTAGAACGAACCCACGTACAGCAAATTATTGTCGATATCGAACTGACAAAAAATTTAAATAAAAATGCACGTAAAAAGTATTTTTTATAACGAACAACATATTGGCTATATCGAACTTTTCTCCACTGGGAAGGTTTCCAAAAACGCGCAAACAATCATCTTCTAGCTCGTCCCTTCCCCCCAAAGAGAAATAGGAAAGAAAGAAAATATCAAAAGCTCAAGTTGCGAACAAAATTTAGCGAAGAGAAGCGATTCAGAAGAAAAAAGCTAAAAAATACACTCTGCTCGCACGCACAAAAAAAAAAAAAAATTCATCCGAAAGCGTTTGCCCTTGAAGCGAAGCAATTCAGAAGAAAATATAAGCTAAAAAATCCTGCAGGCATCAAAAAAAAAAAACTTTTAGCGCGTTGTTGCAACGGGGTAGTGAAGAGATGAGAAAGAAAGAGAAGCTCTCGCCTTACAACGAACGCATTGTGGACGTTCGTTTTAAATGTTTTTTGCTATATCGAACTACTTGCTATATCGAACTGATCGTAGTGTTTCCTGCAGTTCCTTATAAACGGGTTTGACTGTAGACGCACCGGACATTGTGACAAAGGGACAATAGACTCTGCATATGTGTTAAACTGAGCAGCTGAGCTAATCCTGTAGTAATGGGTGGAGCCAGTGATCTTTACCCAAATTGCGTCTTGTAACATAAATATTGCGCTAAAATTATTTTATTTTTGCGGGACATTTATTTAGTGACATTCGTGTCCCGCCACGAGTTTTTTACCCAAAACATGTTTCCGTATGGTCAGGTTTTGTTTTCAAAGGAATGATATAAAGAAGTGGTCAAAGCACAGGTTTTTTTTTTTTTTACCTATCTAGCGGGAATACGTACAGTGCTTGCGAGCTGTTGATGCTTAGAAGCATCCAATGGAAATATTAAAAGCAAAAAGTTGTCACCTTCCCTTCGGTTTCATTTTGGCACGTCCGCTTCCGCAACAATCTGGCGGTTTCAGATTCCGAACTGGAGGTACTTTACAGAGCTTTTTCATCCGATGGTAAGCTCTCATTCCTGAATTCAATTCTGAGAAGCGTTAAAAGACTGCATCGGAAGAGCCGGCACTCCGATTGCCACAACCGCCAGAGCAGCCAACATGCGAAGGGACCGTCTCGTGCGCATCAAGTACACCAAGCATCAAATTTCAAAACTATACATAGCCCCAGCAAAGCAAAACACTGTGCGAATATAATGTTTGTAGTTTTCTAGAGACATAAAAAATGGCAACACCTCTCACAGTGCGTGTGGTTTTGCGCTTAGGCGGGCACCTTCAAATGTGTGATTGCCACTGTACATGTACAGCAACGACCAACAAAGGGTTAGTAAATAGAGTGTGGAACTCTGCCAAAAAGTGAACGACATGATAGAAGCTGAAAGAGGTGCATAAAGAAAACAAAAAGGGATCCTCTGAGTGTTTATCTGAAATATATCGCCCCTTAGAAAGCAGAGCCCAGGCTCGTTTACACCTGGGTTATGGAAAAGAAAAAATGAGAGAGTAATGATGCGTTCATTGAACGAGTGTACTAGAGTTATTCACACAGTGGCCATGAGAATTACCTGGTAGTAGTGGGGATCGGTGGCCGAGTGGGCTAGCGCACACCAGCTCGGAGCACGTGGAGAGAAAGCTCGCGCTGCAGAACCCAGGCATCCGGGGTTCAATTCCCACCCCTGCCCGTTTCGATCTGGATGAGCATCGTACCGGCATGCGGTCGTGTATCACTACTGCGTGGTGCACCTTAAGACCACAGGCTAGCGGTTGTACTGCACTGGCTAAATTGCTTATCTACAGCTGGGAGACTCGTTGCCCGTTCAGGCAGACCAAGTTCTAGGCTGTATAAACATACACACAACCCAATTTTTTTTTTTTACCTGGTAGTATTGTACATATGAACAGCTAACACCATTTTCCAAGGATGAGATGAAGGGGAACAAGGGGGACAAAGGACAAACATAACCAAACACAGCTAGGTGACTGGTGCACGACCGAAAACATCCACCTTGTCTTGGTATCGAACCCAGGTACCCTCTCCATTTCCAGTGGAGTGCTCTACCAACCGAGACTAACCACGAGTTGGACGTCAGTAGATCAAACAGGCTTCACTGGAAATGGAGAGGTCCCTGGTTCGATACCAAGACCAGGCAGGTTTTTTCGGTCGTACACCAGTCACCTAGCTGTGTTTGGAGATTTGTGTTTGTCCTTTGTCCCCTTGTTCCCCCTCCTCCAGGGATTATAATCATCATTCTTGTCCAGCTCACTTGCACCTTGCATTAATTGCATTATCATTATGAGATGAACCCCAATGAAATGAAAGAGGATTCATCTCCACGGTTGTGTGAGCTCCACTTTGACGAGTGGTTCGTCCAGAGATTTTCCCTGCGCGTTCTGTGTCGAAGGAGACATCGTTAGAACCAAATGAACTATATCCCGCTCCTAACGCCACAATGCCGTTTCGAAGGTGTTCCCAAACCTGTTGAAGTATCTTACAAAGAAAGATGTGCCTAAGAAGCACGAAGATTGCACCCTCTCAAGGAGGCAAGTCAGACTGTGAAGTGCTTGCGCCCAAACATCGCCCTTCATACAGAGCTCACTGACAGTGCCAGATTCAGATCTACGGGGTGCTCTAAAATGCAGTCATGAGGGAGAAATTTTCGCTACGGCATAAAAGATCATATGCCTTCCGAAGTCAAATCTGGGTGCAATACGGATCTCATTCATAGGTAAACAGAGTGCCATATTTTCTGAGTAAACGGATTCAACTTTTGGCTTGAAGGCAGAGAAGAGCCTTGTCTAGTATTCCTTCCTGCAAATTGACTCACAGACAGTGGGGTATCTAAAATTTGTTCAATTCTTAAAACTTACTTGGAAAGAATTCTGTACGCTCCACTTGTTTATGTAGTGTCCTAGGTGCAGGCACAGGGAACCATGTTCTCTTTGACGTACTCGCAGCTCTTGCTTCCACACACCGTTTTCGTGGATAAAGCATTCGGCACAGTTGCATCCCAGCTGGAGCTTCCCACGATTGTACCTTTCTCCGACGTTTTAATTTGATCAGCAGTGAAGGTGTGACTTGTAGACTGTCGGACTTTGCCTCTTTCTTCTTCTGTTTTCCAACACTTCTTCTGTTCAAGGTGCGAGCGTCAGCTCTGGCTTCTTTTCTCGGTTCAAGCCACTTTCATGCAACTCCACAGTTTCTGCTTGAGGTGCATCGCAAGGAGGTTTCGCTGCAGGTTCTGCAGCAGGGAAAGAACGCATGAAGAACACAGTGAACCTATGGGTAAGGGAGGGCACAAAATGATCAAGCATTGTACGCCTGAGATGATTAATTAGAGGAGAGTGATTTTTTTTAGAGCGCAGCTCTTAGGCACCTGTTTCCAGGTTGCGCGGCGTCACCGTCGGCGTAACCGCGCGCATTGCGTTATGGGAAATTTTTCTGCTCAATTTAGCTTGGAAATTTTCCCCGCTAAATCTAGAGTAAGATTATTTCCACTAAAAATTTAAACCTTCCAAATAAATTTAGCAGGGAAGTTTTTCACTAAATTTAGCAAGAAAATGTTTGCTAAATTTCCCGCTAAATTGAGTAAAAGTTTCTTGCTAAATGGGAGGGCAGCAGGCGAGGAGGAGAGAGGGTCAGTAGGGGGAGGGGCATACCCTCCCTCCTCTTCCTCAAGAGCTGCGCTCTAATTCGGCATTATAGAGAATTGTAACCGTCTTTAATTTTTTTTAATACCCTCGAGTATGTTGCATTCCCTTTGTAACGCACCGCCTACTTCAGATGGCCCCGGAACACTTCCGACTTGTGTATAACCAGACTGAAGGTTTTGCAGCTTTTGCAGAATCAAATCTACGCACTACCCGTGAGAATTTGCCTCGGATCTGCCATAGTTGGCACACACCGATTTATAATAAGTACAGACATTTAACACATATCTCTCTCTGTCGCTTATATACAAAAGTTGGCGAAGATTTTAAAAATCCTGAATTTCTGAACGATGACGTGATCATCAGCAGTGAGGCTAGGAGGGTCGATTATTCACTTTAAAGGCCTTCAGAACACACATAATAAAGTTGATTAATTCAGAAGAGCGTCTCAACTTAGTGGAGGGCCAGCTTTAACTTACAGAAACAAACTAAGACGGGACAGAACAGGATAAAACAGACGACTAACAATTTTGCTTTAGTACACTATTCATATGCGTAATTGTCTTCTTCAGAGGCTGTTCACGTATACAGTGGAATCCTTGTTAATTCAAACTCGCAGTTAGTAATTCAAACTAACATGCAGGTCCTGTCCTATGTGTTTCTAGGAAGGAAACTCCCAGTAATTCAAACTTTGCATTATTCAAACAAAGTTTTGGTCCCCCTCGGGTCCAAATTAACGAGATTCCACTGTACACAAAATGATTATTAGTTACAAAGAATATTTTACACCAGGAATGGATCAAATTTAATGGTAACCGCCAAAATTCAACCATTTCAACTTGCCTGGCATTAGCACTATGGAGTCGGACAAGACACCTGAATGGACCTCGGGCGAAGGAGCAATGTCTGCATCTGTAAGGGTGACAAATATTTTGTTTTGAATACACAAACAGCACATTAGATGCCAACAAAGAAGGCAACTGAAGCTTAATGCTCTATTGCAATTACCTCGCGTCTCTGTGGTTGGAAGATTCCACTCCGCATTGAGGAGCAGAGATGGAACTGCGTTGGCCTTCAGCTTGCGTCTGCCATTAACCAGATCAGTCTTGAACTCCTTCGCTTCAAAGTGGTCCTGGAATAACACAGGAGTCAAGTTGAGTCCCCAGACAACATTGGATGAAGCAGGGAAAAATATTGTAGAGCCATTCCACTCTGTGAAGGTGGTTGGCCAGCGAAGCTGTAATGAATCCTACAACGAGTTACCCAATGCGACGTGGAGCACACTCTTTATTTACTTTGTAACGACATTCACAACAGCTTTATGATCAGAGTGATACACGCTAAATTTTCTGTTCTCACTGTAAAGAGATTCTCAACTAAAGTTAGATCAATGTATGATCCATGAATGGTAGTTGGTTGAGTTACATTGGTGAAGCACATGAGTGCAGTGGCGTAGGCAAGAAGGGGGGAGGGGGGTTTGAGGGTCGAAACCCCTGAAATGCCAAAGCTGCCCTTCCCTTCCCTTCCCCTCTCTCCCCCCCCCCCCCCCCCCTGGTGGGCTCCGCTCGCTACCCTGCTCATGCAGTCGGTCTTGCACGGGGCACGGGGCAAAGCTGGAGCGCAGACTATCTCCAGCTTATATGCTTTCGGGAGGAATGTTTGTGGGGTAGAAAATGCTCAAATAAATAAAATAGTCAATATTTCTTCATTCATGCTTATTTGATGGGATGCGGAACTTGATCTCAGATATATAGAGAAGAATTTGATCTCAGATATATAGAGAACAGATATTTCTAAACATTTGTGGGGTGAAGGATGGCAATCTCAAGGCAAAGTATAACAAACTATCATCACTGAAATACATAGTTAAATCAAACTAAAAAGTGGACATAATAAAACGCACATAAAACGCACGCTTTTGTAAAACATTTTCCTGTGAAACGCAACTTCTATCTTTCACTCATAATCTGCATTCCATTCTTGACCGCGGGTCCCAGGCGGACTGCGTATTCCTCGATTTCTCGAAAGCTTTCGATAAGGTCAGTCACCAATTATTGCTTTTTAAGCTGAGTAAACTTACCTAATATTGACTTAAGCGTTCTTCAGTGGATTCAACATTTTCTGTCTCATCGCTCACAGTTCGTAACTGTTAATGGCTCTAATTCCCATTTAACCCCAGTTAACTCTGGTGTTCCGCAAGGTTCGGTTCTTAGGACCATTACTCTTTCTTATTTACATCAACGATCTGCCAGCCATCATTTCATCCTCTGTGTGTTTATTTGCAGATGATTGCGTTATTTACCGAGAAATTTCTACCGACAGTGACACAACCTTATTGCAGTCAGATCTTATCTCAATATCTAACTGGTGCCGCACATGGCTAATGGAACTAAACATCACCAAGTGCAAGTCAATGCGTGTGTCCCGTCGTAATGCCGTTTGTCCCACTTACTACCTTAATAGCGCTCCACTGGAGCCCGTGCACTGTTATAAATACCTTGGCATCCACATAACATCTGATCTTTAATTTTAGTTATGTGCCGTCATCTCTCAAACTTCTTCTTTATAAATCACTTGTTAGATCGAAGCTGGAGTACGCAGCCTCCGTTTGGGACCCCGGCATGGAATACCTCGTTCAATCATTGGAGGCCGTCCAGAACAAATCCGCACGTTTCATACTTTCCAACTACCACCGTACTTCTAGTGTAACCTCCATGAAACTATCGTTATCATTACCCACTCTTGCTTTACGTAGACAATATTCTCGTCATTCCCTTTTTCACAATCCGGCCATGCGTCACAATCTACTAACCCCTCCGTACTATATTTCACGTCGTTTAGATCATAAGAACAAAGTGGGCGTCTTTCCATGCAATACTAATGCATTTTTTTATTCATTCATTCCGCGCACTTCTGTAGAATGGAACCACCTTCCTCATGACATTGCCACCATTGATGACCTTTGCATTTTTAAATATGCTCTATATAACTTGTTATTTTTTTGATATATGACTCAGCTTATTTTGCCTGTTGTTACTCCTTTGTATTTTCCACTCCCCTCTGTAATGTCTTCGGACCTTGAGGGTAAATAAATAAATAAATAAATAAATAAATAAATAAATATTTATTGTGTACTGATCAGAATTATGTGCTTTCGACTAGAAATTAGCGTGAATAAAAAAAGTAACTATGCTAGTTATTTCAGAAAGCAATTTACAAGCTCTCTTGATCATTTCATTTATGCCAAGCGCCTACATATTAAGATGCAGCCGCCTCCGTTCACGGCAAAGAATATCCACGATGTCCACCGCTTGAACCTCAATGTCGCAGTGAACATTCAACAAGCACCATTGGATGTTGACGCTCTCAGGTATGTTTTCAACCATCGTAGTGAAGAGAATGAGCGCTAGCTTCCGCCGTTGTTACGCGCAGAGTCGCTAGATCTTGAGGAGACGATAGACGTTTGGGAATAAAGCCTCCGGACAGGGGCGACCGCCTGTAGCACAGACGCGACGGGCATTTCATGTTTCTCCCTCTTTAGTTGACGCCTAATATTTTCCTATTTTTGGTGAAGTTTCCCTCATTTCATGAAATTTGCCTCCATCGAGACGCACGTCTTGATGGTCACTCACGGATGCGATGAAGTCTGTCTTGCTTTCTGCTTTGCATGTCGAGGTGGCATCCGATGCAACTCGTTATTAGATTAGTCTTTTCGTTGCACGGAACACCAGAAGCTTCGAAGAGCGTGCATATTCTCACTATGCATAGGTGCAAGGGTATTCAAGTTCGTTTCCATGTTCGGCATGTGGTTTGATTGTTTGTGTGTGTGTGTGTGATGCCATTTCTCTGAGTGACGGTACGATCGAGTTCCAACTGACAACTTCTCATCGCCCCGACAATGATTACCAGTGTGGCTTGATCCATTGACAGTGAGGAGAAGTGCGTTTGCATGAAGCACTCAATGTCAGATTTGGGTGTATTCGGTGAGATGTAGACGTTGATGGCGACATCGTCGTCAATACTCAGAGGAAGACTCTGGGCAGTCTTTTGTACATCGATGGGGACGCTTACGACTTGGCCTTTAATCTCAAACTGTCTGCCTCCGTGAGCGAGACGTCTCATTGACATGAATGGAATCCGTGGTGCAACGAGATGTTCTTCTACTATGTTTAGCGGAGGCAGATGTGCTAGGATCGGAGGATATACGTATCCATGAGTCTTGGAGAGTAGAGGCACTTTCCCTTCGAGTAAGGAATCCTTGCACGCACGACACACTTTAAAGTTCACAACGTCTTCCTCAGGAAAGAAATGCGACAACATGTCGAGGGCGCTTTGCTTCTTTTGCGTATTGGTCACATTTGAGAGGCACATCAAATCGTCCTGGTACCACAGTTTATCACACACATCATAATAAAGCCAATATGTACGTCAAGAAAACGTCTCTTAAATTTCGCATTCGCTCCGTTGAAATTTCGAACTTTGTTTTCGTGGTACTTGTGTCGTTTGGCAGCGTTCTCTGCTTCACGTATTTCCTTGAGCACCTATACGGCGTTGACGCTTGACGATCGGCTTCTCTGGCGGCAAATGCTGTGTCCTGCCTAGCCTCACACATGCGCTCAACATCTTGGGCGAGAGCTGCTGGGTTTTGCCTACGACGCTGTTGAGCAAGACGATTCTGCTTCCTACGTCGCTCATCATATTCACGTTGTTCTTCGGGAGTTTTAACTTTACGTGGTCTACCCATAGCAGTCTCGTAACGCATGTGGTGGGAGGCTACGTGCTTCGCATTGTTTGCAGGCGCTGTTATCATCCATCAAACGGTTTGACTTCACACAAGGGCTTCGAATGACGGCAACCCCTTTTCAAAGCAGCTGCAACCGTAATCTGTACCGGGAAACGCATGCTATGTGCTTTGCATTGCTCACAGGTGCCTTATCATCCATCATGCAATTTTGATGTTTTTTTTCTTGTTTTGAAACGAATATTTCGCTTTATGCTGTATGGCCTTGGAGTTTTTTTGTTGACAACGACACAAAAGAAACCATGGTGGGGTAGAGGTATACAGCTTTGCTGTAAAAAGTGGAAGTTAAGATGGCGGCCTGCAGAGTATGCGTGCAGTCATCACACATATATCATTTCATATTTTTCTTTTACATACATAATGAAATCCATTTGATTTTCTCAAAACTGTGCGATTCGGAGAAGGACCTAACATCTCAGAAGTGGGATTACCGACACTTTGGTCATAGAAATGCGATATATATCGGATTACACCGATGGCAAAGCACAGATTGAGCTAGCGAGACTCTTTGAATTGACTTTACAGGCGCCGTCTATTTTTAGGTACCGATGGGTGAAACGCACGAGTTCTCGGGCATTGCTTGCAAGTCAATCTGTGCGCCGTGTGCCATCTGCTCCCTTCCCTATATAATGACGCCCCCTGCCACGCTAGCATTCCTTCATCTCACTCCGAAGTAAAGGTCAAGCACCTTGACATTAGAAAAACTACCTGCGTCTAGCATTGATCCGTTTGTGCCCTCACATGATCCATCGGTTAACCTCTCGTCTTGATATTAAACCAATTTTTCTTTTTTACACGCGATTCGACTCGCGGGGAGCAAATGGTGTTCCCGCAGTGAAAGTGGCAATGATGGTAACACACTGCCACGTTTTCCATTTATCCATACCGAAATATACTTCCGCGAAGCGTTTCTGTGCTTGACGGTTTGCAAATTACTACGAGACAACACTCACTAGTGTCGGTGATTCATAAAACCTACATTAGAAATCATCAAATTGCTTTTCGCTCACTGGCGCATCGAAAAGGCCTACTGAGAGCGAGATGGTTATGGCTGTTTTTGCCAGCGAAAGGAGGAAATCCGAACGGAGGGGATCTGTGTTTTCGATTTCTATCCACAGTGTAAAACATAGCGGTGACCGTGGTCCTAAACGTTTTGTATAGCGCGGTGCTCAGGTGAGCTGACATCGATAATGAACTTCTTCACTCGCTACGCACAATATGCATGCAAAATGCTCCTGCTAGGAATCACACCCCAGCACACTGCCTTGTCAAACGCTTTCCATACCGCATAACCATACTGAGGGCCGTTCGTTGCCAGAAGTGGATGAGTGTTAAGTCGGGTGCATAAAGCTCCGAATTAATTGTCGTGCAAACCGTTCAAAATGACGATAACTACGGGCACAATTGTCGTGCCTTCAATGAAGGGTGTAAATACGTATGATTCATATAAATTACAATGCTTAATAAAGATAGAATTGTTTTTGAAGGTACAAATGGCCTTTAAAGTTTTTATTTCTCTTTTGCTTTCTCACCACTGACCACTGAGCCAATTCGTCTGGTCTGGCCCTGCCGGTACTGGTCACTCAAAAGATTGTTGCAAGCGATGCGCAGAAAATTTCGTTCTGTTGACCTAATATGGTGGGAGCGCATGCTGACCCGCTTGTTTCTAGGGCTTTTGGTCTTCATACGGAACTCACCGTGTTTAGAAAGTCTTCAAATGTGAATAGTTGTCATCGCCATGCCGTCTGCTGTAGACAAGGGGTGTGCTAATTCCTCAAAATGTGCAGTCAAGCCTTTTTTAATACCAACAAACGAAAGGTATGAAACTCCGGTTCCCATCTCTTTCCCATCCCATCTCATAAATTATTGAAAATATGGGACAGCACTGACAATAATCGTTGCAGGGCAGTGAAAGTAACCAATTTCTTTAAACAACAGCTGCAATAATTACATGTTGAAAGAAAAGATGTTACGCCCATTTACATAGCAGTTTAAATTGTCTCAAAGGGAAAGTTATGTCAGGATGAAGGTATAGTGCAATTATTTTTTTATTATGCATGTGTAAACACAATTCTTGACTTATCATAGGAAGATGTTCATTTCGGTTTATTTCAAACTTCCTCCTCTTAACAATAATAATCCCTAAAGAAAGGGAACAAGGGGGACAAAGGACAACCACAAATCTCCAAACACAGCTAGGTGACTGGTGCGCGACCGAAAAAATCCACCTGGTCATGGTATCGAACCAGGGATCTCTCCATTTCCAGTGGAGCGCTCTACCAACTGAGCTAGCCAGGAGTTAGATGTCAGTACAGCAAACGGGTTTTTAACAGCTGCCACCAGCTACCACCAACAAGGATGAACGGTTTGCATTTTAAGGTTATGATTTAATGTGGTTAATGCAAAGCTGCAGTGAGATGGACAAGAATAATATTCTCAGTCACACACCAGTAACCTAGCTG
Source organism: Ixodes ricinus (assembly GCA_037355805.1). NCBI lineage: Eukaryota > Metazoa > Arthropoda > Arachnida > Ixodida > Ixodidae > Ixodes > Ixodes ricinus. The sequence continues at coordinate 61,320 of JAZHYW010036238.1, forward strand.
TGTTTGGAGATTTGTGTTCATCCTTTGTCCCCTTTTCCAGGGATTCTTATCGTCATTCTTGTCCAGCTCACTGCACCTTTGCATTGATTGCATTAAATCCTTCTTTTATTCTTTTAAGCCATGGGCCTGTTGGTGCAGTAGACAGCACACAGAAAAACTTCAAAACCCTGCCTTGCATACTAATTACTTGTTTGACTGCTGTATGGTTTGTGTTATTGCTTGCGAGATGTGTGACTATTGAAGGTCAGTCAGCTGTAAAATTTATTTCCCTGTTGGTGACATATGAGAAAGCAGAGAACAGAAAGGGTAAACATGTGTCGGTCAGTAAATTATCCTCAATGTGAGACGTGCAAAAGGTTTTTTTTTTTTTTTCCCCTATCTCAGCTGCATTTAATGTACAATTTAAGATGTAATTTTAATAGCATTGAAATGGTATGTAATGTTGACCGTGTTTTGACTGCAAAACCTTCACGAGAGAGTTGAAGCATCAGCCAGCTGTCTGATACAAGCTCAATTTACAGGTTCCGCCCTAATTGAAAAACAACAATATGATGAATGGGGATGATTTGCCTCCTGAGTGAGTTTAAGCTCAGCATGTTGCACAAGCACAGACCGCACTGACAATCAAACAGAAAAATTTTGTTAGTAGCTGTAAAAATATAAAAGAACAACTATTATAAATTTTATTCCACACCTTTCGTGTGCGCAAAGAATCCAGAAGCAAAAATGCAGGAGCCTGGAAAACCCATCAATGGGCATGTTGAGTCCACCCTCCTTTAGTCCCACTCCAACGCTCCGAGCTCCATACTCGGAGCGTACCAACAAAACAGAGCGTAGCATACAGCGAAGCGTGCTGTAGCACGGCATACCAAAACTGTTGGTGAGCCGTGTGAGCCACTTCCAACCGCACAGTTATAGCAAACCCAGCATATTGTGGATACGGGTGGCAGAAGCCGAAATTATTTCAAAGGTTAATTAATTAAGGCTTGCGAGGAATGGAACAGTGTAAAGTATAAAAGACGGTGACAATCTGAAGTTCTTAGAGCGCAGCTCTTAGGTGCCCATTTCCACATATAGTGGTGTCGCCGTAACCGCCCCACTAAATTTAGCGGGAAATTTAATTGGTGTTGAGGTCACGTGATGTCGATTTTCCCGCTAAATCTAACGGAGAAACTGAATTTGTTCATGTGGGTGACATGACACGAAGTCAAGTGACGTCATTTTCCCCCTCTAAGCGTAGCGGAGAAACTGAACTGGTGTTGAGGTCATGTGACGTCATTTTCCACGCTAGCGGGGAAACTAAACTTGTGTTGAGGTCACGTGGTATCAATTTCCTTCTAAATTTAGCGGGGAAACTGTGGGAGGAGGGGAGGGTATAGAAGAGGAGGAGGAAGAGGAGGTGAAGGGGAGATCTCTGTACCCTCCCCCTCCTCCTCAAGAGCTGCACTTTAATTTCACATTACAAAAATTTATAAACAGATTTCATTTTTTTTTCAAATGTTTTAATATTTTTGAAAGGTTTAAAGACTCGCTTTGAGCACATATGTAGAAATTTACAATGACCAATCTGTTTATTGACCATGCATTTGGATCAGATTTAAATGAAAGACAACATTCTTGAACTTGCCTGTCGACGTAGGAAACAGAAATGTCCTGTGGTTCCATCTCGCAGAGCAAGAAATAACCCATCAATGCGCTACAGGCACACCACCATTCTAGAGGTAGCACAACAATTTATTTTAAGCCGAGGTGCGAGATGTATTTTTTACTTTACACTCTGCCGTTCCACAGACGTCTCAATTAATTTATCTTCGAAAAACTTTTAGCTTCTGCCACCCATATTCACAAGATGTTGAGTTCGTCATAACCGTGCGGTCGGAAGTGGTTCATGCGCCTCGTCGACAGTTTTGGAGTGTGGCGCTCTTGTACGCCGTGCTCCGTCTAGTTGCTGTGCTGATCGGAGTAGGAATGAAGGAGCACGGACTCAACGTGCTGAGCGGTCCCATTCAATATGGCAGCGCTCTAACTTCGCAATCCTAAACAAGACGGAGCCGTCCATTGGTTTTGGTGTGCTAGCACCTTGAACTTAGTTTTGCCATCAAACATCAGGGGAACTGCAGATGCCCATCTGTAAAGTTGCCAGGAACATTGGGCGAAAAGTCCGGTGTTGGGGTAACGCTGACTAAGTTTGAACAGAGGAAAATTGGTTACTTTCTCATTGGGGGGAGAATGCAGGGGGTGATGTTTTTAGTTTTTTTGCCTAATCCCCCAAAGGTCATTCTGGTGACATCCCACAGTGCGTGGTGATAGTTACAAAAATTCAGAGGGAAGCAAATTGACTTAGAAGGGCAAGGGGAAAATCATACTTTTTGTTTCTAGGCTAGGTGGCACAAGCTACCGCTGATTAGCATCTTTCCATTCATCCATCCAAAAAAAATCTTGAAAAGTCAGTCAAGATGGCGGCCTGTCGAGCGCTGTGTGTGAGCAATGATCTCTATGGCAATTTGCTGGATCGCGCTTCCCCGCTCTGCGAATGTGGCCACCGGAAGTTCCAAAACGGCCATCTTGGGCATGTGTAAATCTGCAGGGTGAAGCGCTGCAGAGGATGGACGGCTGCGTGCTGAAAGGCACATTTTCTGCTCATTTGCTGTCATTCGCCGAAGAAGTCTTTGAAAACCTTGTGTAAACGGTCGCAATATCCACTCTTGCCCGCCTCCTACTTTCCCATATCCTCTCCACTTTTTGCCTTGCCCAACTTGGTTCCCCTCGCAGCTTAGGAGAGGGGAGTGCTAAGGGGATTATCTCACGTGCAGAAAACCGAGGTTGTACGTCGGCCTTTAAGCAAGCTCGTTTTCGCTCGGGATTGCCTGAAGTTACAAATACAGTCGTCGAAGTAAAGTAAGGCGCTGCTCCAGAGGCACATACACCTTTACCCATGTTGAATTCGCAAATTTTTTCTGAAGGGTTAACGCGGCGTCGATTTTTGATCGGTATCTCAGCATGAGAAGGCGCATTGATGCAGCACTTTGGCATGCCAAGACACGTCCTTTGATCACGCCGCCTCACCGCGAGACGTGTTCGACAAGTTGCAACTTTTTTTTTGCGGTGCTGCGCTTTTGTGAAAATTTCCACGGGTCCTCAGAAGCAGCTACGACCATTAACACAGGGTTTTAAAGAACTTCTTCGGTAAATGACGGCAAACGAACACAAAACGTGTCTTTCAGCACGCAGCCACCCAGCCTCTGCAACGCTTGAACGGGCAGATTTTCACAGGCCCAAGATGGCCGATTCGGGACTTACGATGGCCGCACTTGCACTGCAGCGACCATGCGGGGATGGACGATCCAGCAAATTGTCCAGTGGTTGTGAGCATGACCTATTGGTTGTAAGCACGTGAGACCGTCATACACAGGGGCAGATTTAGAGGGGGGTCTGGATGTCCTGACCCCCTCTTGATTTCTGCATGTGTAAAATTTTGGGCGTGAAACGAGGAAGAGGGGGTTCCTTAACATATGGTGCGCTGACCAACACCTGACCCCCCCCCCCTTTTCAGGGAATTCCTGCATCCGCCCCTGGTCATACATTTACTTTATAGTTTGTTTTTCTGTATTAAAATCAGTTTGGTTTTTCTTAAAACCGTGTAATTCGAAGATACCAACAGTCACAACTTTACACTCTCCCTGCCTACTGAAATGCTGACTTTGTGTGCTTCTGAGATCGAGCTTCGACATATCATTCTTCTCACTCGTGGTTGGAGCATTCTGTTCGATCCGTACTTCTTCATTTCGATCTGGATGTGCATCGCACCGGTGTGCGCACGTTTGATCACTACTGAGGAAGGAAAACTAAAAACTGACATGTTAGCAGTCGTACTACTAGACTGGCCGAATAGTCTCCCCCATTTCGATGCTGACCAACTTCTCACCCCCCAAACATCCGCACACCAACAAACACGCAAATGCGGAAGCATCTGCTTCGAAAGAACACAAAAACACCTCGGACCAGTGTACTTCTTGGAAGGGAAGCACACCCTCAATCGAAATCAAAACAAAACGCACAAACCTCGCAGACTTTTGCATTCCTGGAAGCTGGCGCGCTCCTTCCCATGCGCAAAAGCCAGATGAGTCGTCGTTTAACGCTATTTTTACCGGAAGGAAGTGAGTAGAGGGTCTTCCCGCTTCCCGAGCGATTTTTGCACAGGGCAACACAACAACCTGGCATTTTCACGCGACTCTTCCTACGTGGTTGCGTTCAGCTGTTCAGCTGTTGGGCAGGTTGGGCACGCGTCACCAGCGTGACCAGTGATGCCAACTACTCTTTGCAAAAAAACCTACACACGCCCTCAATAATCCCTACATGTCCCTACATCAGACAAAAAAAGTCCCTGGACTTGTCCCTACGCAAAAAAAAAGAAGAAAAATACGCGAAGAATGCGTCGCAGATCTTATGCAGACGAATACAAAATGTCCAGGAAAAAGTTGTTTAATAAAAACAGTAATAAAACGCGTGGAAATAAGTTAGTGTGCGCATATTTAGCATGACATAAATTATGAAGCAAATTCAATTCAATTTTTATTTCCAATACAGTGTTGGGGTCCCCGGGCGAAAAAGCTGTAGTTGACAGCCTGAGAGTGCCTGGGGGCCCATACGGCAACATAGGGACAATGAAGGCGATTTAATTTAATTTGTTTAAATTGTGTTTTTAGCCTTCTTGGGAACCTGGCATACTGCCTAAATTTTTATAGACATTTGTGACGCATATTTCTATACCTACGAAAGAACTGAAGAAACCGAAACTCAACTATCTGTGTTTCTCGTTTTTGGGCCTCCGAAAACGGAGGTGACGTACGGAGTGACGTCACATGTGAATTGTCGGTACCGGTAGCATTTAGGGCGTCGAGACTCTGGTTACCGCGGTGGGTTATAGCAGCGCGGTGGCGCGGTCGTTTCGCCGAATTTGTCAACATGGACGGCAATGCCGCTCTCGCGAGCGAGTTCGAGCTTCCGTTCGGTAACCGAACACCAACGGAACGGGAGTACGTGCGTGGCGGCCTCTGCTATCACCCGACGGAGACCGCACAGCCGGCAACGAGCGGCCCGCATGCCGAAGGACGGACGCCGGGGAGATGCCGAGAGGAGAGCGGCAGCGATCTGGCCGTTCTGGCCGTCACAAGCGGCGCGTCAGCGCTGACGCGCGACGTCGCAAACGGCGCGCGTCAGCCCGTTTGGCGGGGCCAAAGCGCGCGACGTCACAAACGGCGCGACGCGCCGTTTGTGACGTCGCGCGTCTTGGCCTTGCATCGGTCACGCGAGCTCCGCTTCTCCTGGCTTCTCCCGCAACTCTCGGGGCGTCGCCCCAGTCGATCCCGGTGCAATTATTACCGCGACTGTTTTATTGATTTGCGCGGCACACAAGCGCCGGTTTCGGCTGAAATTTGGGCAACGTGGCCTGAGACGTGCCTGGAACCCAGTTCAATCGCCAAAAAGATGTCCTAAATTGCCTTCATTGTCCCTTTAAGCGCGAAACCCATGTACGACGAAACCGTCCGATCGGACGTGCGGTGCGGACTGCCGGAATGACCTTGGGGGGCGAGGGTTTTCGTAGCATCGGAGAGCGTTGAAAACCCTCGCCTCCGACCGTCGTATTGCGTGGTCGGACGTCGGATCGGACGGTTTCGCCGTACATGTGTTTCGCGCTTTAGTGAAAAAGTACAAAAAATATGATGCGTAACAATATGAGTACACATAAGCACCGTGTGAATGTATACAATTCTATACGGCACATGTCAAACACTATATAAAGATTATAAACCGTTAATGTAATTATAAATGACATAATAATACACACAGAGCAAATGTCATATAACCCCCCCCCCCCCAAAAAAAAAAAAACATTTTTGGGTTGTTTACAGCAGTTCTTTCATTTCCTCACATAATCCATGCAGCCCCCATCCACTTCCACCAAGGAGGTTAACTTCCACCCTTTCCACGGCTTCTACACCACAGCCATGTTTGTATCATCAGTACTTGACCAACTCGACGGCGGAAATGACGTCAAAATAGCCAGCCCTGTCTTCGAATTTCCATTTCTCACTAAACTTTCGAAAAGAGTCACTCCCGGCCCTTTGGCTGCTCTAGCGCCAAGGATGACACAAGATGCGCCGGCGATTGGCTAGCTGGAAAAGGGGCCGAAGAGGAATGTTGCCGTATGTGACGCAGAACTTAATATATATATATATATATATATATATATATATATATATATATATATATATATATATATATATATATATATATATTTAGCGGCAGTAAACACGGCGGCAAAAACGCACACACTCGAACAAACGAAAAGTCCCTACGTCGCCATGAAACCTGGACACGACGTCCCTACGTCCCCACAAAGCGCTCTAGAACACCAAAAGTCCCTACGCGTAGGGACATATCCCTACGGTTGGCATCACTGCCAGCCCTGCCAGCGTCGCCAACGTCCGCGCCGGTGTGGCCGGTGCCTACTTGGCTTGGCTTGGCGTTGGCTTGGCTCGCTGCTCACTTGGCTGACTTTGTGGATTGGTGGCTTGGCTTCTCTAGAGTCACCATATAAGCTTTATTTAGTGACTCTAGGCTTCTCCGACTGGCGTGTGTACCGCACGGTCAAATGTAATGCACCGCGCCGCGTCCAAAAAAAAATTGAAGATCTTCTGGAATGCTGAATTAGAGCGCAGCTCTTGAGGAAGAGGAAGGGAGGGATTGCCCCTCCTCCCCCTCCCCTCCCATTTAGTGGGAAAGTCTCAAAATTTCCCGCTAAATATAGTGGAACAAATTCCCCACTAAATTTAGCGGAGAAATTTTACCGCCAAATTTAGCGGGTAAATTTTTTCCCTAAGTATATTTGGGAATTTTTTTCCGCTCAATTTAGTGGGAAAGTTTTTCCGCTAAACATAGCGGACACATTTTTGCACTAAATTTAGCGGGGAAAGTTTTCCGCAAAATATAGAGATGAATTTTTCCGCTAAATTTAGTGGGGAATTTGATCCACTATATTTAGTTTGAAATTTGGCAAGACTTTCAATGACCACGTTTTGCGGCGACCACTTTGTAGGGGTAGTTCCAAATGTACGACGGTGCTGGCCTCTACGGTTATTTCTCTGAACGCCGGGAGCTGCATTTGCCGGGTGAGGCTAGAGTCACTAAATAAGCTATGCTTCCAGAGTACCGCATTCCTTTGGCATTTTGCCGACAATACAGTCGCTCCATTCAACAATATTCTGGTTCGCTGCGGCATCATTGGACAGCGGCAGTCACGTGAGTCGCTTCATCCGGAGGCATGCGGTTTAGAGAAGCTCGTTTTAGCGAACGCCGTTTTACCGACCCCGGTTTATCGAATGCCTTTATAGAGAACCCAGTTTAGAGAAAATGGCGATGAGCCTCCTTTTAGCGAATTCGGCCGCCGCGAAGCGGCGTCTACGGGTAGATCAGGTGAGTTAACATTTTTGTAATGAGCCGCCGCAGACTGCCGCCGCGAAGCGGCGGGAGCGCAGCGGGGGCATGGGTTAACACGCGGACCAGTGATACACGCGACAAGTAGGACAGCCTCTTTTCAAAAAACGTCCCATTTTCGATAAACGGCGTTTCTCTAAACTGAGGCTCTGCTTTCTCTAAACCGTGCTTCGATAAAAACTTGCCCATTCTCTAAAACGTGCTTCGATGAAATGCCATTCTCTAAACCGTAGTAAACCCGCTATTATCATCATCGCGTTTTTTCAACGCCACCATCTTGGGTCCAGTGATCCTCTGCCTGCCGCTGTTTACTGCGCGCGCGCGCTGAAGTCCGTTGCTCAGCACGTGCGTTTTCCGTGTTACGTCGAGATACGAACAACACGACTTTGATTCGCTGCCACAGATGCGAAAGCTGGCGCAGGCGACGGCAACAGCTCGGCTTGGCTCAGCTACAGTCACTCCTCCATCTGCGCGTGGACCCAAGATGGCAGCGCCTGACGCGCTTCAGACGCGAAGTTTGGGAGTTTCGGTACTCTGAAAGGGTAGCTTTACCTAGGGCCGGTTGCACCAACGCCGCTTAGCGAAAAGCGGAGCTTAGCCGGGAACCTAAGCTAAGTTTCGGTTTCGTTCGGTTGCACCAAAATCGCTTATCGCTAAACCTAGCACTAAACTACGCTTATCTTGAGCGCTCAACATTGGGCGCTTTGCTTTTGCTTGTTTCTTAATCCTGGATTATAAACATGGCGGCCGGTTTGTGGCGGTCAACGCGGTGGACGAAATTGCTTGTACAAAGTGTTTTAGGCCACAACAGCGTGAGAGTCTCGACAGAATGGCCTTCGATTGTGACAAGGATGCAAAATATTGTGTCGTGAAGTGTTTATCGATCCCTGTTTTCAAGTTGGCTCTCCACTCTCAGTGCGTGTTAGCCCTAACCGAGATACGGACGGAGCTGTGGGGCTCACGTCTGGCTTCCCGTTGGTTTTTCTGTCAACGAGCTTGTTCGTATGTACTTACTGATTTTCGAATAACTGTAACGTATTGCTATTTAACACCTTGTTAATTTCTGCTTGCAAAGCATATCCTTTAATCCGATCGGTGCGTTGAATAGTGGCCGTACATGATCTCGGCCATCAGCTGATTGTCGACACTTCTGCCGTTGGCATCCGATTGCGGTGCATTTAAATAATAAAACAGCGAAAATTCAATTTCTTTAGTTTTTTTTTTAGTTTTGAGACAACCTTCAGTGAATTGTCCTTGTCTCGCGGGTAGAATCTTCGCTTCAGAAAACTGCGTTCTATAACCGCAACTTTTCTGGTGATCGTGCTTTTTAGAAATGTTTTGCTTTTTATCTTTCATTCGTGGCGACGACAAATCGTAACGACTACAATGCGAGATTCGTTCAGCGCTCTATTGGAGCAGGCTGGGGCAGGTGATTCGAAGAGACGACCGTACTCATCGGCACGATGTGATGTACTGGTGGGAGTTTTCGTACTTCGAAGTCTGCCTCCGTCTATTTGTATGAACTCAAGATCTGCCTATTATCACTCGTGAACAAGCTTCTGGTTCTCTATCAGCAGGAATAAAGAAAAATGGTTCTGGGCGACCTTTGCGTGTTCAATAATTGACAGTTTGTATGATCATCAAGGGATCAGTAGTATCGCTTTGATATACGTAGTTCCATTACCAAAAGGTTTGAGACAATCAGTTCAACGACGGTACAGTGCAGTTCTGTCACCTTCCTGATAGCAACGAGTATGGTCGATGCAAGGTCTCGACGACTTCTATTCGACGATTTCCGGGCATTTTCGCAGCTGCCGTGGCGAGTTCGTCACAGTTTTGAACTTTATCGGTCTCGGGCATGACTAGATTTCAGTAGTCATCTTACCTGCCTACTTATTCTCGATGATGTTTTGTCTTCAGCGATGTAGCGAGTAGAGAGTCCTTCTCGCGTTCGGTGAGATTTGGGGCCCCCACGGCTCCGTTATCTCAAAATGTGAGCACGAAAACTACTGTCACTGTCAAAATATTCTGTTATTAACCAATATTAAACACACCATCACAGATGTAAAAAGCATTCGTGTTTATTTAAAGCTTTGACTCCTGTTTTTGAAAGTTAAGCGAAAAAACGATTGAATTTGGAGACCTTTAATTTGTTACTCACCGAAGAAATACAGCGAAAAGCAGACGCCAACGACGGCTACTAGGGCAATTTTTTTTTACATCACGTGATTTCTTTTCGCCAATGGTATTCATTTCTTTGAGCGTTCCCTAGTTCGCTCTGTTTGTCCCTACATTCCCTAGGCAAATCCAGCGTTTAGCTAGGGGCGCGTCTGTAAAGCCGGGTTAACGTTGGTGCAACCGGAATTTAAACCCGTGCTTATCCGAGCTCGGCTTAGGGCGCTAAGCCGACTTAGGAAAGAGCCGCTTTGGGTTAAGGTAAGCGACGTTGGTGCAACCGGCCCTCAGAGCCGTATATGTAGAGAGTTTGGTCAATGGGAGGCGCGGGCAGAGCCAGGGCGTGCGGCAGACTCGGAAAGAGGGCTTGGCGTGCTCTCTTGACCAACCAGAAGCCGAAAAGAATCCCCTAGCGGTGGTAGCAAGAAACAGCTCTGATCAAAAGTCTATGTTCGTAAATGGTTTTAATAAGCACGTAAGAGTGAAGTGTAGTAACTCTTCGTGGTTGAAAATAAGGTGCACGTGTGCGCCATTCAACTCTGTTTTGCTCGGACAGAGTGTGACCACTCGGACGGCAGATTCCTGCCCCTCAGCGCTTGGCGTACGAATTATGTCGATCGTTCCGCTAGTCGCACTCTTCCACCATCATTTTGGATGAGCGTGATTGAAACATCACGTGTACCATATTTTCAGTCATTAAGAGTTACTCCAATGCAGTTATCAGGTTTGTTTCTCGCGACCACCGCCAGGGTATTATTTCCGGCTTCTGGTTGGTCACATTCGAATTTCTGAAGACGCCCTGGGACACGCCCAGCCCGCTTTCGGCCAATGGCGCCTCCTCATTTGTCTCCTATACTTCCCAACGAATGGCCAAACTCTCTACATATACGGCTCTGCCGGCCCTTAGTGACTCTAGGTGAGGCCACCGGGCGGCCATCTTGGTTATAGGAAAATTGCGGTTTCGCTAGCGTTGCAGAGGCTGGCGGAATTGTGCTGGAGACACGTTTTCTACTCGTTCATCGTCATTTGCCGAACAAGTGTTTTAAGACCCGGTGCAAGTGTTGAGACTTGCTTTTGAGAACACGTGGAAAATTTTACAAAAGCGCAGTGCCGCAGGAAAAAGGCACAACTCGTCGAAAGCAAGTTTCGCCGGTCTCGCGGCATCATCAAAGCTTCCTTGGCATGCAGAAGTGCTGCGTCTCTGTGACTTCGCACGCCTGGATACCGATCAAGATTCGACGCCATGTGGGTGTGTTTTGCGAGTGCAATGTGCGTGAAGCCGTATGTCTTCTGGAGCAGCGTTTTACTTTACTCTGGCGACTGTGTTTGTAACTTGCGGTTCTCGCAGTTCAGAAATGAGCTTGATCCAGCGGCCAATGGCGACAAAAAAAAAAAAAAGGAAGGTACGTCTTTTTTTTTTTAAGTCGTTAGGTGGTATCTTTCTTTCCGTTTTTGGGACTTGAAAAGCGACCGAGGCCTTGAGTGACCGTCTGACAGCCAACAGAACGTTTGAGTGGCTCTCCAGACCCACGTGATGAGCAGCTCAAGGCCACCGTGGAGGACATGAGCGAAATTCGACAAAACCTCCCCCTCCTCCTCCCTCAAAAAAAAAAAAAAAAAACAGAAAAAAAAGATTGAGGTACATTTGCATTTCTTATGAGTTGTGAATGCGAAAGCATGCAAGCTGCTCGTCCGCTCCCTTTCTCGTCTGCTGCATACTTTTCATCGCCGGTCAGCGCGTGTGCTCCCCTGGGCACGGTGACCTTGGACGCTCCGTGTTAAAGGCGCGCCGATGGACACGCAGCGCCATGGGGTGAGCGATCCTGAAACTGACGAGCCCCGTCGACGCGCGCCAGCCAATGGAACCGAAAGAAACTAGGTGCCGTTTTAGCGCTTCAAACTGATGACGTCAGCTCGCTCCATAAACAATTATTGCTTTCGCATTAAAAAAAAGAAAAAAAGATTAAGAAGATTGGTGGGAGCGGACGCCGAACGATTTGTCGTGTCGCCTGACGATTTTTCTAGTATCCTGTTTGGACAGGCCCCTCGCCCTGAGTGGTGCTATGCAGAGAAGCAATAATATACCTGCTAAAAACAGCTTTTGTGGATTTAGCGATTACACCAAACGAATATTGCATTTATCGAAGAATCTTTTTTTATTTGTTGTATTAAGGATTAATAACGTCGAAACACTGTTTACCATCTACCATACTTCAGATGAGGGTATAGTATACTAGGAATGTTAATAAATGCTGAGGTGGTCATTGGCCTAATGAATACCTTTGATATGCAGGGTATATAAGGCGTTGGAGTAGACAAAAAGGGAGTGATTGAAGTGCTGCGAGTGCGTCCTGTCGTTTGAGTTCGTACTCTTCATGTACAGTCGCCGCGGGAGTTAATAGCTCCACGCGAGCGCGCGTTTATTTCCGAGGGGCGCTCGACTGGTGACTTGCGATAAAACTAAAGATGACGTCAGGGCGAGTCCATGCGGAGTGGACGGGGGAAGCCGCTCGATTCAAGGGAACCGTTGCTATCATCTGCCTGCGGGTGAGCGTAGGTCGAATGAAAATGGGAGATGATTCTGCAGAAGTTAGAACATACGACGTATTTCCTTCTCTCTTTCAAACCGCCGTGTCATTCGTGCTTGACGATCTTGACTTCTGCAGAATCATCTTCCCTTTTCATTCGAACTACACTCAGGTGTGCGGACGTTCGGATAACAACGGTTCCCTTGAATTGAGACGACTTCCCCCGCCCACTCCGCATGGACTCGCCCTGACGTCATCTCTGGTTCTATCGAAAGTCACCAGTCAAGCGCCCCTCGGAAAAAAAACGCACGCTCGCGTGGAGCTATTAACTCCCGCGACGACTGTACATCGTTTTCTCCATGTATCATGCATCAAGAAATTATAAAGGCGAAAATTCCCAACACGTTTCAGAAATGTCCTTTTAAAGGGGCCCTCCAACAGTATTTGAGCGCAGTGGCGTCACAAGGGGGGGGGGGGGCTGACCGCCCCGGGTGCAGCGCTGAGGGGGGCGTCGCGGCGGGACACGAGAGCGGGGGGGGGGGGGGGAGTCGCGGTGGGCCACGCGAGAGCGTGGGAGGGGTGGGGGGGGGGGGGAGAGGTCGCGGCGGGCTACCGCTCCGGGTGCTGCTGACCCTCGTGACGCCACTGTTTGAGCGTCTACTTTTTTTAGCGGTTTCTCTAAGCTAGTGGTCCCGGAAACCCAGTGGACAACGAAAGAGTTTAAAAATATTAGCGCATCATATTTTAATTTGACAACTCGGAAACACCTCCTCCGACGGTGGCGCCGCGAGGTGCCGAATGCGCACGCATAGCGGCACTCGCTCCCTTTCACTATACGTCACGTTCACTGGGGTTCATGATTGGCGAGAGCCGTCCCAGAAATTTTGAAGCGAAATAAAGTATATCACACGTTAACCGTCATTATTTCTCTAACAAGTCGTTTTTATAGAGCTAATAAAGTTGCAAATTAAAGTTCAAAAAGAGCGAAAACAACGCCTCGTACGCCTCGTTGCTCATGCGCGCCTCCCAGCGGCGGAGTACAGTTGGTTTATTGCGTTCGCTTCACATCTAGGTCAAGAACAAAACCAAGCGCACGTAAGAGCGAAATGTTTTTATAAAGCAAACCAACTTTTTTATTGCGCCAACTTGACCGAATTCGGAACCTGCACCCCTTTTTTCTAACCTCGGTTATTTGTGGCCGTGCCTTTACAGAGTGTGAGCTTAGCTATGGTTGAACTGACTGGAAACCGGCCGCCTTCTGTTATAATGATAAAGGCATATGCCGCTGCCGAGCTGCGGGTTCTGCCATGTTAAACTAATTTGTGTAGATGTTAACTGTGTCAGGATACTTGATATTTGAGTGAGATGACTTGTTCAACAATTTGTGGAAAAGCAACATCTGGTAAGGCTTTTTGGGTGCAGACAGGGTAGGTACAAATCTCGCACAATATGCACATCCCGCCAAGGTAGTTCTTCTGAGCAGCGCTGGGGGTAAGAAAATACCAACGATTTACGTCGCGGTGTCCTTGGGAAGCTGCTTGTATATATAGCATATTCATTAGAGAAATATAGTATTTCCTATTTGTCTACCATGTAATGTACCATCCAACTTAAGCCCTTAAGCTTAGTGCTTGTAGCAAGTGTTTGTTTGTAAATACAGTTTAGAAATGTATTTCTCCTGCGTTAGCGTGCTTTTTCCAAATTTTATCAAAGGAGCTCCCGCACCCTGTGTTCATTTGCCCAATAATACGGTTGCAATTTTCAATAAACAACTAGAAAAAAAAAGAAAACTGGACACAAACTTTAACCGCAATGCTTAAAGCGTTGACGGCGACCTTTATCTACAGATTCATATGCATGGAATGCATGTATATAAGGAGCGGTTATTTAGATCTGTCTACACTCGTTTTCAGCTCAACCAAAAAGGAAGTTTTGCGCACTGTTTGTACGCCGCGCGAAGTAGTTCTTACAAGATTCGGTTGTCGGAGGAAGAGATGAGGATTTTGGCATTTGAAACGTGAAAATATGGTAAGGGTGCCGGCGAGCTGATGAACATTAACCATGTTGAATTAACCCGAAACTGGGGTAGAGAAGAAACATCACCACGTAGAAGAGACAGAAAATAGACAGGACGACGTCTCAAACTAAGCTAACTCGTTTATTTAGTCCACTTCCTTGTATAGTCTCAATCTCAAGGTCATCACCACCAACACAAAAGGACGAAGTCTATACAATTCAAGCACCACAGTCTACTTAGCACATTGTAAGGATGGAGAACGTAATGAATGAGCCGTACCCAAAGGACAAAATAAATTTTAGAGAAGTCAATGCTGTTAAGAGGGAGTTATGTCCGAACGGTTTGTAGCTCTGCCCATATCAATTATATATAAAAAAACAGAAACGGCAATGGAATCTTTGTTTTCGGAATGGGTAGGGAACATTGGGAAGTTGAAAAGAATCCTCTTTGCAGTACTGAATGAGGATGAATTGAAGGATATAGTAAAATGTTGGGTATCACAAGTGCAACGAATTCAGCATTAAGCGTCAAGTTTTTTTCTAAAAGACCATAAGCCTGAAAGGACCTTTCGGGCGGTCATTAATGAGGGGGGACATGGCAGAGAGTGGTCTTAAAGTTTCTGCAACAACGGTTGAGTTATGCATGCTTACAGAAGTCGCTATCCCTTAGAAATTCAAAAGAATTAATTGACATTTTGGAGACTCACATGGGATGCGTTGTTCTGTGTTATCGATAGACATTAAGGACGTGTACTATCCCCTAGAAAAACCCGGTTAATGCAGAGAGTGAGGGAGGAATTGGAGCTGAATCTCGTTAAGTTTCAATCGAGCTCAAATATATTGGTAGAAAGTTTCTTAACAATCCTGGAGTTTTATTTGAAGTCAACGGTAGTGGAGTACGAAGGAAGGAAGTATATACAAAAATAAGGTATTTGTATAGGGTTATCAGTCTAACCGATCTTAGCCGAAATTTACCTAAACTCTCTGGATCGTGCAGTGAACGATAATCTATAGGGGTGTTGTCCCCGGGTATGGTAATAGTGAGAAGGTATGTAGATGACATCCTGGTGTGTAAGTTTATGGAAGTTCTATCAGAAAGCATAGGAAGTGTGATAAGTTTAACGGCTCCAGGATTGAAGTTTACAGCGGAATTACCGGAGGAAGGTATTCTACAGTTTCTAGACTTACGCATTCACGCGAATTAAGGGTTATGTTGGGAATATGGAAAAGGAAATTCGAAATTGGTTTTGCCAAGAATGGGTTCTCATTTGAAGACCGTAAAGGCTGGGATTGTAAAGTCGTTGGTCAGGAACGCGTTAGAAAGGTCGTGTGTCCATCATATCACTGAATCGGTAGAAATGCAGTGGAAAATGATGATTAGTGTAAGATATGACAGGTTTTTCAAATGGCAATTAGAATTGTTTATTAAAGGCAGGGGAGAAACGGAACAGAAATTAAGGAACCGCTTTGCTGTAACCGCATATTTTCATGAGATTTCTCAAAACTTGAAGGCATGTGCGAGGCAGCTCGGAGTGGACACGGTCTTTAGTGCAGGTTTTAGGCTACGCAAATTGACACCATTTTAAACAGGTCTGAGTGAGTGCAAAAAGGCCCATCGGGAAAAATCGGTATGTTGCGAGAATGGTGTTGTGTATGGAATACCATTGGAGTGTGGGTTCAGTAGGTAGGACAGACGTCATGCTGCATCAATGACAGATTAAGCGAACACAAAAGAGATGTGAAGAACAATGCACAAAAGTCGGAAATCGCGAAACATATCCATGAATGTAACAGCTGCACGGCGCTCTGGTCGGAGACTGAAATCATACACAAAGAGAGGAACGATATAAAGAGAGTAGTAAGGGAGGCTGTGCGGATAAAATCTCTAGGCACTTGTATAAGTCAGGCTTCGCTACAGTTTAAAAGCAATTAAAACTATTTTTAAAAATGTAATGTAAAATATTTTTTTCTTAAATTGTGAATGGAATCTTTTATTGTGATTGTCCAAAATAACTGTAAAGCATTTTTTTGTGTGTGCTGTTTCTTGGTTTTTGACGTGTGTTGGCCCGAAGGGCGTTTCGGGGCTTTATGGGGGTAAGGTGGCGAGGGCGTCTTTTGAATCGGAAGTGATGACTTTGTTTAGGATGGAAGGGGAGGGAGATCTTGTATCTCAAGTTTGAAGGAGGATGGATGTTGCCTTATCACGTCGACCTGTAAGGTTGTCCACATTTTTACATTGCGTGATGTGGACTGTGGCGCTTGAACTCTATAGACTTCGTCCTTTTGTGTTGGGGGTGATGACCTTGAGATTGAGAGTATATAAAGAGGTGGACTAAATAAACGAGTTAGCTGAGTTTGAGACGTCGTCCAGTCTATTTTTTTTGTCTCTTCTACGGGTTGATGCTTCTTCTCTACCCCAGTCTCAGGATAATTCAACATGGTTAACTTGAAACGTGTATGTCTTGATAAGATAACATAAACATATCTAATCTAAAGTGCACCTACATATATCATAATTCTCTACATACAGGTGGATATTAGCAATTCTCCGCGAGGAACCGGACTTTTTTTACTACAGTTTTTGGAGGTGAAAACGAGTTTAGAAGATATTAAATATCACGTGCCTTTTGGTTTCAAGTCGTGGTGCGACGTGACATCGAGACATCATGTGATTTCACATAACGTGACATGAAGTCACGTTGACAAGGCATGGTGTAACGTGAAACAGTGTCCCGCTTGGTCTGTAACGCTTCCTGAACCATGACACTCTACCTCATTTAAAAAAACCCAGTGTTCCAACCTTTAATATTCGGTACCTTCAATGTTTCGGACGGTTCTTGCATAGTTATGAAACCAACACCGCCAGAGCCAAAAACAAACAAACAAACCAACGAACAAACAAACAAGCAAACAAACAAACAAACAAACAAACAAACAAACAAACAAACAAACAAACAAACAGGCATGAAGACAGAAAACAAACAAACAAACAAACAAACAAACAACAACAACAACAAACAAACAAACAAACAAACAAACAAACAAAGACTCTTCACAAGACCGTTAACTCGACGCAACTAACGGTGGGTTATTCTAATAAAAGTTGATTTAAAAATAAATCGTATATCTCATCATTCTCTCTTCTCTGATTATGTGAGCGTTTCATCAAAAAGAGCATTCGTCGTATCAGATCTCAAGTCGGAGGAGTCTTAGTCTTAGGCAACGCGCAAGACTACAGTCGCTTCACGTGTAGTCGGACTGGAAAAAAAATAGTATGCAAAGCGAAGGGTATGCGATAAGTATTATGTGTGTTGGTTTTTGTTTTAGACATGTGTAAGTAAAGAGACGTGGAAGAATGCTTGCAGGAACCTCTGAAACAGTCGTGCCGTGATTTTCCTTCTCGTTTAGAAACTCGAGGCGACTTCAGAGGAATGCAGATATTAGTGGGGGGTTATCCTGGAATGTAAGGGAAGTTATCCTGGAATGTACTCGTTTTCACCTCCAAAAACCGTAGTAAAAAAAAGTCCGGCTCCTCGCGGAGAATTACTAAATTTCCACCTGTATGTAGAGAATTATGATATATGTAGGTGCATTTTAGATTAGATATATGTTATCTTATCAAGACATACACGTTTCAAATTAACTATGTTGGATTAATCTGAGACTAGGGTAGAGAAGAAACATCAACACGTAGAAGAGACAAAAAATTGACAGGACGACGTCTCAAACTCAGCTAACTCGTTTATTTAGTCCACCTCTTTATATGCTCTCAATGTCAGGGTCATGACCCTCCCACATATATCGTATTCCTGACGAATTTACGCGCGTTTTTAGCGGGCGTAATCAGCGCATTTGGTGGGGGCGCTTTTTTCATCAAGGGAGAGAGGGGGAACGTCGCCGAGACCACACACGGCTCTCTGCGTCGGCGTCTCCTCGGCGTTTGGCCCTAGAAAAGCGCTGAGTGGGGCACACTCCGGCTTTCCGCGAGACGGGCAAAATGCCAATCGGCTCCTATATTATCGTCTTCCGCGAGGAGACAGAAACAACTGAGATGTATAATCATCAACGAGAGAAAGCATAATTTTTAACGCTTGACTCAAAATGTGCCTTCCAATCGCCAATTTGCTAAAAGGTGCCGTGGGAATTGGACGGCCGCGATTGCTATCAAAACCCTTCCCTCTTATAAGTATTTCATATCGCCCACCACATAGATGGTCTTTTTCTTTTTTTTTCTTTTTTTTTTCTTTCAGTCGTTTATCGCTCAGTGTCCGGTTAGAATATAGCAATTTCGTACAGGTTCGCTGGATCGCTCCGGGGCACACGACAAGCGAGCGCCGATTTCGGCGGCCTGAATCCTGCCAGCCATGCCGGCCGGAAATCTCGGCAGGCCGACTTCTCGAGCGACTTCCGGCTGTTAACTCGCGAGCTTACTGGCAACGGCACCGTGCTGTACGCTTCCGGGTTCGCGCACGCCGAAAATACGTCGGGATTACGTTAACAAAATGCCCGTAAATACGTCGAAAATACGCCCTATGTGGATCGGCCTTTAAGCCTTTCGTGACCGGTTACATCCGCTGCGCCGCAGTGCATTCGAAGGCTGGAGGCAAGCGGAGACATCACCCCCCCCTCCCCCCCCCCCCCCCCCCCCCACACACACACGTATTTACAACGCACGCGCACACACACGCACATGTGTACATACATGCGCACACGCCACACGAGCGCTACGTCAGCACTCGGCTTGAACTGGAATCCATTCGCGGCCCTTCGCGCAGAGGGCGATGCCCAAAATATGGAGACCCGCCTGTGTTGCTTGATGACCTTTCGAAATACGGCCTTTTTCGTGTACTCTCGTCCCCAGGCACCTAATAGGCGTATCCGGTATGGGCGACGAAAAAATAATAAAACGTATCAACCTGTACAAATAGTGAAAAAAATAGAGGAGAGGCAAAACGAGAATTGTGTGACGGTTACGCTTATATCCTAAATGCCTCCTATTGGCGTGGCGACGGCAAAACAATGTTTTCGCCCATACTGGAAGTGACGACAATTCAAGATGGCGCCGCCCTTGAAGAAAGGGTCTATATACACTGGTAAGACGACAAATGGCGTAGCGCGCTATTTACGCCTTACGCTATCGCCTCTTGACGCCGTGTGCGTTCCGACTTGCGGTGAAATGACGTGATTCCGTAACGTATCGGACCTTGTTCGGCGCGTAACGCTTAACGAAACTATATTCTTTTTATTGTGTTGAACAACTCTAGAGGAGTTGTGTGGCTACAAACATCAAAAACGGCCAAAATCTGTGGATAGGGGTTTTCGGTAAGAAAACGACACATTATTTCCAGTTCTCGTTCATTTTAAGTTGTCTCGTGACTGGACTTTTCTCAACGTTTAGCTCGTCATTCGAGTTTGTTGGTGTGATTCGTTGTTTTATTAATCGAACGCAGGCGGAAACATGGATGATTTTATTGGGTCAAGCTCTGACGGGCCAAATAACTCGACTCATAATACGAGTATATGCAAGGAGCTTCATACTTGTCCTGAACTTTGAGTGGCATAAACGTGTTTCAAATGAAAGGCATTTATAGCAAAAATAAAAATTGAATGTGGCGTTTTACAGAGCCCGTTGTAGATGCGGCCAGAAACCTTTTTTTTTTTGTTTTTGTTTTACTAAATGAAGGCGCTGTAAATTTAATTGTAAGAAGTGAGGGAGTGCAGGTGAGCTGGTTCAGAAACGACAGACTTGTAAACCCTGAGATGGGTAGAGACGATTAAAAATAGAGCAAACGACACCGAGGAAAGGAGGAGCTAGACGTAGACAGACAGAGCGCTGACTCTCAATTGAATCATAAAATCGCCGCGAATAAATAGGACGCAATCCTTATCATCTTGACATGCACTAAGTCTATCAGACACGTGCCCCCAGGAATACCAGTTCTTTATCAAACAGAGCGTTTGAGGGCGCACTTACACACACGTCATTTCCACATCGAGATATGTTATAGGCTAATCATGTCGGTTACCATCTAAAACTGTGGTGCAAAAAAGAAAGAAAAAATCCTTTAGTCGAAGGAACAGACACAGATGGGAACGTCTCTTCCCTTCTGTGTCTGTCCCTTTCAGTAAAAGTCTCTTCTTTTGTGCTGCGCCACAGCTTCAGGTGTTAGATGACATGATTAGCTCCCACCAACTCGCCTGCGAACTTACAGCCTTTTCACATGTTGTACGCCTCGGCAATCTCCCCCTTGGCCCGTGGAGGCCAAGGGAGAAGACGAGGGTAACACGGGGCAGGGCCCAGGCGGCGAGCTGGTTGATGGTCGGCTACGGAACGGTGAAAAGACAAGGCGCTGCCTCCAGATCGTCCAATTGTGAGGCAGTAAATCCTTCGCAACTTGCGTTGAGACATCTCCTTCCAGGCGGTCGAGGCGGGGCCTGATCGGGCGTTGCCTAAAGGGGACACCGACAGTATTTGTCTTCTTACCCGTAGGTTTGTATACTGTATATATTTCATTTTATTGTATTGTTTGGGTGAAAGCCGCAATAGACACTCTCCACGACACCAGTAGTATAGACGAAATAAATTTATTTCTAAAAAGAAAAAAACAACAACAACAACAGCGATTGTTTGTTTCTACTCGCGTTGTGAACGTTTAATTTGAATTCAAAGGTATAGAAAAGTTAGGGTCGCGCTTGATTTTTATTTTTTAATGTTTAACAGATTACTTTTTAATTTTTGTTTGTTTAATTCGGTAAGATGACCAGAACACGAACAGGGGCACCGCTGGCGCCATCTATCTTCATGGGCTGGATTATGGCCCTTGCTCCCGTGGCCGGAATTTTTTCCAGGCCGCTCAGGTTTTCCACGATGTAGAGCTGAGCGCGAAGGAGGATGTTGTGGCTGACCGGGCCACCCACGTCCGCGGACACCGAGTCCATGGCGATACCGTACGCCCGGCCTCCCTGGACCAGATACGTGGCCGCGTCGGGGCCGATGGCCGGGTAATGGAAGACGCCGTCGGCGTCCTGGTTTCTGTAGGCGGTTCGGTTGAAATATTTCTGCAAGAAAAAAAGGCCATCACCCCGCATTTAAATAACTAAGTTTCCGATCGATCGATCGCGCAACAGATATAGCACTTTATCTGGTCGATCCCGTCATAACCTTTGGCGTGCCGCGAAGCCTTCACCTAAAGAGTATCTTACACCGTGGCACGGAATTAGCGCCCCCTGCGTTCCTCATAAAGCAACATTCTGCATATGACGGTTTTACGATGGCTCGAAATACAACTCGCAATTTGTTTTCTCGCCCTTCGGCGCTATCGACATCGGGCAGTGCGAGCCGGGACACCGGCCCACGAAGAATAGCGTTGTGGTAGTATCGATGAGCACTCTTGTTTATAAGCAGGCCCGCATTTGCTCACGCCGGGTGTGGGCACTGTGCGCCTGCGCAGAGACCAGATTCGCCCGAGGCGAACCATCTGCGCATGCGCAGGTGCCGACAACAGCGCCATGGCAGTGGCGCGATGTCAGAGAGTCGAGTTGGTCCATGGACCGTTTCAGATTAAGACCAGCAGCAGCCAGAGCTACGACGCTATGTCTATGTATAACAATCAGGTAGTGGAAAAAGTGCATGGTACGTCACGGCGCTAGTCGCCTTTGTGGGTTTGCGATCGTCGGCTAAACCAATCACGAAAGTGAAAAAGCGCAGGATCACGTCGTCGCATTCAGTGAGCGCGACTGGTTGAGCCAGTGATTGCAGACCCGCAAAGGCGACGCGTGATTTCGCTATCCCCAGCACAGTCGCAGTGTGAACCACTTTGTGCGATCCCCCCCCCCCTTTTTTTGTTGTTGTTGTCAGCAATAAGAAAAGATGCGTTTGGCGCTGACTCCATCGAATCGCACCTTTAGTTGTGGTCGGACCTAAAGGGGCCATGAAATGAAACTGGGGCTGAACACACCGACCCTGGGTTCAATCCCCACTCCTGCCCGTTTCGATCTGGATGAGCATCGTACCGGCGTGGCGGTCGTGTATCACTACTGCGTGGTGCACGCTAAAGACCCCAGGCTAGCGGTTGTACTGCACTGGCTAACTGTCTTATCTGCGGCTGAGAGACAAGGCACCCGTTGTGGCAGACTAACGTCCGACATGTATAAACTTACACGCAAAAGGGAATTTAATTTAATCTTGGGCAGCAATAAGTTATTTAAGATTGGGATTTTACTAGTCGCGTATCGTTTAGTGGGACAAAATAAAGAGGGTAGAACAAAGTCGAAAGCCTGTTTTTCGGTCCGAGAATTTCAAAATATCGCGGACTATTTCGTGCCTCCTTTCCTACGAAAGCTCTCCGCCTTTTCACTGTGATAGGTCCGCGATACCCACAAGCACGTCAGCCGACCCCAACTCACGTAT
Organism: Ixodes ricinus; assembly: GCA_037355805.1. Classification (NCBI taxonomy): domain Eukaryota; kingdom Metazoa; phylum Arthropoda; class Arachnida; order Ixodida; family Ixodidae; genus Ixodes; species Ixodes ricinus. The sequence continues at coordinate 83,946 of JAZHYW010036238.1, forward strand.
TGGAGACTCGAGCACTGCGTCACGAGCACTGCGATCGCCCGTCAACAATCAATCCGTCGACGAATATTTGGATTCGCGTTCGTGGACAATGAGGGCCGTCACGGCACCACTCATTGGTCACGAACAAGTGGGAACAAGTGCTGTGACGTCACATATTATCGCTTGCGAATGACAAGTTCTATGGTGTGCTTAGGAAGCACGGTGAAAGCTTGGAGTCGTCGCACCGTTGCCCAAACACGTCACGCGTCCACGTGATTTCTCATTTCGCTTTTGAGTTGACGATTAAAGCTAAGGAGGAGGTTGAAAGTATAGACCCCTAGATCCAGGCTTGTGAGCCACAGGTCTCATTCTCATTCTCCCTCCGAAAAAAGGCCAACAAACGCATCCTGAATCTGAATATGACCCTTTAAAAAATACGCTCTCTTATGGTTGATCTGAAAAAAAATAAACTGCACAGTGGCGTGCGCAAGAAACAGTAACAAGCTGGTAAGTCTATGCACCTTTTCCCACAAGCGCGCAGCCCCATTGAATGTCGTAACTTTTGGAATGAATTCCAGAAGTCAATAAATGAGCGCTGAATGAGCGCTCACTCAATGAGCGCTCACTGAATGAGCGCTCGCTGAATGAGCGCTCATTGAATGAGCGCAGCTAATTCAGTGGCTTTAGTGGGTGTGAGACTCTGAGTCGACCAAAGTGATCGTTAGACTCGCCTTGTACCACCCGGTGCGAAGGAAGACGACGCAACCGGCGGGAAGCCTTCCGTGCTGTCTCTCCCAGTCACGCAGGTCGCCGGCGGACAGCTGGTACGTGTCGTTGGAGGCCACCTTCTTTTGGATATCCACTAGCGCCACCGGTCGGAAGACCAGTCGCTCGAGCGGGACCTCGGAGACCGACCAGCCGTCCTTGTAGAAGTGGAGCGGCGCGTCGAAGTGCGTGCCCCCGTGGGTAGCCGTGGTTATCACCTCTTCCTGGTGCCTGGAAGATGGCGGTCGACAAGAACAATAATCCAAATCACGCGATCCTTAGTTTTGTTTGTTTTTGATACGCGTGGTTATTTAAATTGATATTTTGAGTCACAGATTTGCCACCGAAAATTGGTTCAATGCACTGATAGACACATCTGAACTAAACAACCAAATGAGAAGCCACAATATGTTTTTTTTCGGGAAGGTATTGAAGTTTTAGATTTGCTCTGAGGGGATCTACTAGCAGCAATAAGAACGCGAAGTCCCATGGCCAAATACAAATTAGGTGGGAGGAGCCAGGGAGTGCAAGCGAAAGCCTCGCAGGAAAGAAAAACAACAACAACAACAACAAGCAGCTTAATATAGGAATTATAAGCATGCAAGGGGGCAGAAACAAAATGAACTGGGAAGATATCGCGGAACAATTAAATTATGAAGATTTTGTAGTGTATTGTCCGGCAGAGACACATCTTACAGATATGGAGGAACCATCCTACTGGGGCTCAGGTTATTTTTGGATGGAATGCAATCGGTGCAAAGGGGTACGAAAAGGGGAAGGATTGGGCGCGCTCGTGAAAGGACAGGTTTGGGAAAGGGCGAGGGAAAGCTGTAGAGAGCACATGTGGTTACGAGGCAATATCTAACGTACAGACAGACACGCTCGTAAGATTTGTTTATCTAAAAACAGGGACTGATGCAAGGGTTCGTGTTCAAATGTTATCGTGGCGGATATCGCGGGGCCTATGGATACGATCGACAGGTGAGGAACAACTTATTTTACGGGCTTTCTTGGTCATGTAAAACGCAAGCAAAGTGCTGCAATTTTTTTTTTAATCTCGTGATAGAGTGGAATTTTGTTCTTCGTCGTTATCCGTGTGCTGTTGCGTCGACATTTGTAAATATGCGTGGTAATATTCTAGTTTTTACTGGAAGGTGAATAACAAGTTTGTGTGATTATTGAAAGTGCGTTGTTTGTGCTTATGTGTTTATTTATACTAATGTTATTTTATTGCCTTTACCGCGTTATACTAGAATCTTAACTGTATCAAGGTAATCGTATTATTGTATACAAAATAAGTTATATTTTGTTCTAAGGCAGCTCGAGCCCATAGGAAGAAGTAAATTAGTTGACTCGAGTAGTAGGTTAGGACCCCTGCCACACGGAAAAGTTAATAGATTTTCAGTACATGATATGGGATTTAATCAGCTCGCGGTCTTGAGTGATTATACGAGTGTCGCCAGCTGATTTGTCGACCCCATAATGTCATTCGATCGAAATTACATTAATTTTGCCATGTGGCTGGGGTATAATGCAAGAATTCAGTGACTGCTCGCGATAACATCGCTTACATGATCAAGTGACATTTGTCTAGCCATGTCCGTGTTAACTACGTCTACCTGATTTATAACTGTGATCTGTTTTGCTGCGTCCAACCACTGCGTCTCTCGCCATTTTGTCGAAGTATTTCTGTATAAAATATGCATTCCTACAGCAACAATTGCGTGACTCAGTGTTTTCGACTTAAACAATCACATTTTTGTATAGACGTCTTATAGGCATACCTCGTGCCATTTCGTACCGATTATTTAGCGGTGTAGTGTTTTTCCCGTGTAATAAAATATTTTTGAGACACCTTGCTATGTGCAGCTTTCATTTTAGCTAATAAGACACGCGTATGTGACTAAAAGCGCGTTACGACGGTCGATCTACGCGTAATACCTTCGCTTCGACGCGCGCCCCCATGGCCTTCATTTGCGACGTCACGAGAAGAGCGCTACGGCCTTAGTTTCTAAGAGGTTTTGCCTCATCTCCCCTCCTCCTCCTTCTTTCCTGCTTCCTCCCTCCCCTCTCCTCTCCTCCTCCTCCTTTCTTCCTCCTACTCTCCCCTCCTCCTCCTCCTTTCCACCTCCTCCGTACCACCTTCTCCTCCTCCTCCGCGACGTCAATTTTTCCGCTATATCCGGCGGAGAAACTGGATTCGTTCATGGGTGACTTGACACCAAATCATGACATTATTTTGCCGCTAAATTTATCGGGAAACTGAATTGCTGTTGAGGTCACGTGACGTCAATTTTCCTCCTACATCTAGCGGAGAAACTGGATTTGCTCATAGGTGACCGGACACCAAGTTATGCGACGTCATTTTCCCCGCTACATTTAGCGGGGAAACTGAATTGGTGCTGCGATCACCTGACGTCAATTTTCCCGCTCAATTTAGCGGGGAATTGAATTGCTGCTGAGGTCACGTGACGTCAATTTCACCGCTAAATCTAGCGGAGAAACTGATCTTCATAGGTGACGGGACACCAAGTCATGTGACATGATTTCCCCCGCTGAATTTAGCGGTGAAACTGAATTGGTGTTGCGGTCACGTGACGCAAATTTTCCCGCTCAATTTAACGGGGAATTGAATTGCTGTTGAGGTCGCGTGACGTTCATTTTGCCCCTAAATCTAACGGAGAAACTGAATTTGTTCATAGGTGACGTGACACCAAGTCGTGACGTGACTTTCCCCGCTAAATTTAGCGGGAAATTGAATTGGTGTTGACGTCACGTCACGTCAATTTTCCCGCTCAATTTAACGGGGAATTGAATTGCTGTTGAGGTCGCGTGACGTCCATTTTGCCCCTAAATCTAACGGAGAAACTGAATTTGTTCATAGGTGACGTGACACCAAGTCGTGACGTGATTTTCCCCGCTAATTTAGCGGGAAATTGAATTGGTGTTGACGTCACGTGACGTCAATTTTCCCGCTAAATTTAGTGTGGTTACGCCGACGCCGACGGCGACGCCGCTCAACCCGAAAACGGGCGCCTAAAAGCTGAGCTCTAAAACGAGTGAGGCTTATTGCTGCGGCTCACATACCAATCTGCTGCCGTGTCGCCATAGAGTGTGACGTTCATGATGAAGTGCGCCTCGTTGTTGAAGTAGACGGTGTGGTTGTTCAGGCTCCATGACACATCTATAACCTGACGACGTTCGAGAGGCTCTGCGGGGCCAGAGTCACCGAAGAAGAGCGCAGAGGCCAGGCTGGTGCTCGCCGCGAGGACCAAGACGAGGCTGCAAGTCTTCGTCATCTTGCGGAGAAGAAACAGAAGACGACACTTGTGAATACTAGCTGCCTCCTTCGCTCACGAGAGGGATGCTTACACTGCCTGAGAGCCAACAAACTGTTCGACGTGTTATCTTACTTTTTTTTTTAATACACTGACGTTGTGGATTTTAGGCGGGTAATAGACACAGTTTCTTTTCGCCCATTGTAATCAATTGTGAATATTGATGCTGACACCGTCCTCAGATGATCATTTCTCTGCGTTGCATACATCCGGCGATCCCGGTAGGGTCGTGGACGATCCGTTTGCTCGGTATATTTAATCAATGTGAAACAGTGTAAATAAATATGTATAACCAAATCGTGGTCGCTATCGACGTCAAACGAACACTGAACAAAAAACAAAACCAAATATTAAAAAGTGCAGAAACAAAAGGGGCTTTCATATCAGCGTCGACTGGGTACCATCAACAGTAAAGTCTAGAAATACGCGCTCGTATTCGAAAATGTAAAGATAAGTAGTGGAAAAAAAACGCGAACTTGAAAGCATTCAGCGGTGAAAAGATTGCATCTGGAACATACAGAAAAAACGAGCGTACGAGCATAACCACCGTATACACCAGCTCCAGATGAACCTTGGGACAACGGGTTCATTCTCTCCGAAATAGAAAACAGCAACAAAAACAATAACGAACATTTGAATATGAAATCAGTAACATCGTCTTGTTCCGGTGATAGCAGCTCAATTTTATTTATTTTTTCCATTTATACTTTGTCGGGGCTGCATCTCTATTTGTGTGAACTCTCATACGCGCAGTAGAGCTACTGTACGCGGCGTACGAGATCCGAGACAACTTATATATATTCTTTTATTGTCACTTCAAAGGAGTGTGGAGAGCAGAAAAAAAAGCTGCAGTTGCAGCTTGACAGGCCCCGCCCCCCCCCCCCCCAACACTTGACATACAGTGCAGCATTAAATTCAAACTAAATAATCACTCAAAGCATAACATTTACATACAGAAGATTTAAATTCTAACCAACGAAGAGGTGGAGTAACAATAATGCAGACATAAACGCACAAAATACATACCGGGTCAAGTAATAATAAAGTAATGATAACGCAGATATTATAACTGGTGAATCTGCATGAATAATACACTATACATGCAACACGCCATGCATTCATACATACCTAGTCAAGTAAAACACAAGGTGATGTAATTGCGGACATCATGACGCACAAAAAAACATACAAAAATACTATACAATAAGGTCACATACGAAAAATACTACAGTGAGCATTTGTATCATCCATATAAACAAAAACAAAAAATTTCGAAAACGTCGCCTCATCTTATCTTGGTCACACATCTCGAAAGCTCTCGCACATCTCCTCGATACTTTATACCTGAGTATAAAACTGCATAACCAGTGTCGAAATAATATTTCAATCCTCGTCTAGCCTACATCAGTGTAAACTTGATCAAATTTATCGGTTTAGATTTAGAACGAAGTACGAGATTGCTATTTAAAATGTACAGTATAGATCTCTGAACGTTTGCATCGGTCTAGTCTAGTGGTATAGCGTTTAGGAGACACTCGCTATTTTAGAGCTTCAAAACAGTGAATGGTAACTGTACTCCGTTTGACACTAGGGATTCTTAGGGAACCGTTTTTAGAGATTTGTAGGGAACGATGTGCCCTCCGGTACGAACTGCGCATGCGCTATACCGCGGAAGACTCGTATATGCGCATTGCGTACCGTAGGGCCCATCGTACCGTATCGGTACGATGGGCCGTACGGTACGTTGCGACGGAGCCATTCAAGCAGCGCAAAACGTGCATCGTCGTGGCGCTGGTTGTCTTAACGCGTCAGCTGTCACCGGTCTAACCGACCACGCGCAGCGAGTCGTCGTCAGCCTGTCCCTTTTATTCTGCGCGTGTTAGTTTTAATCGTGGTCAACGAACGCATAAACGAGACATGTAGCGCGATGCCTCTTGATTTCAGTGTGCTATCGGTTCGTACCATTTTGCTGCGGTCGGAGTTGACGTGAAACTTTGGTGCCTGGAGCGCGTCTTCGACTGGTTTGTTTAGCGTCCTATGCTACCCATACATCAAAAGAGATCCCGAAGTGGCAACAAATTACGTCGCAGAAGCCGGAGTGTCATGCTGTCGGATGTCGCGATCCTGGCGGTTGGTCGTAGAAATGCTGGCGAATTGCAGAAGCGAACGCGAGTGTCGCTGTCGTCATGGCGTCCAAACTCTAGTCTGCCGAAGCTTCCGTGGACTGTCACACCAGAGAGCGACCTGGAGCAGAACAGGCGTCTACTACATCCAATACCGCTGCTGCGACGCCGCCAGGATCGCGACCGGCGACGGCGTGACACTTCTATGACGTCATCAGGCGGAAATCGAGGGACCACCTTTTTGGACGCGGTAAACACACCAGTCGGTGACGCGCGTTCCAGGCTGTGTTCCAAAATTTACTCGATCCGACTCCGGAGTAAAGGTTTCGTACCGTGGCGTTCCAAAACTTACTCGAGCTTACTCGATGACGTCAGAACTCGCGTTCCAGAAGCAGGTTGTTTACTCCGGAGTAATTACTCGCGCTACCCTCCTCGATCGGGGGTAACGTCGGATCAAATCGAGTAAATACGTCACGTGATCTGTTCGTCGTCTGCTTTCTGCGCCGACAGCCGTCAAAGCTCGCTTGCTCCGTTGGTTTTGGTGGCGGACGTTCGAAATGACAAAGAATGAGGTGCAGCGTGTGTGGTTATTGAGATTTGCTGTTTTGAACGCATGAATTGACTGCATTACATCCAGACCGTGCACGTTCCCCGGTAAGGTATACAGGTTATTATCAGAGTGCGATCGTAAACAGGAGCTTCTCCGCATTCTCGTCCTCGGCGTTGGAGGGAATGCCGTATTCTCACGTTCAAGGCTGAAAATGTTTAAACGCAGTAAATGATAAGGTAGTATTTTCGTTTCCTCCAGAGTGTTCGTAATGAGAGGATAACGCTTGTAAAGCAGTGAAGGCTTCAAAGATTCTATTGTAATCATATTCGCGTCAAAGCGAACGTAAGTTTCATAGAAACAATCATAAGCGTGCAGGCGAGCAGTCTCAGGTTAATTAAACACGGATAAGTTTTATATAATACTTGAGAAAGCACCTCGCGCTGTACCACTGCACCGTGTGGAATCAATTTCTGCAAGACATGATTGGTACAAATTACAATGCATGGAATATATATGTTTAGGGCGCTCGCGCTGATTAATAAAAACACATTTTTGATGTCTAACTGTAAGGAGTAAGTAATTTTCATCTCAATATACAGCTCATAAGGAAGGTGAGTAAAAGGACCTGGTGGATCCACCTCAAAAAACACCGCGTCGTCATTGATATTATCGTCTTTTCGAGTGCTTTCTTCATGATTAAAAGAATCGTCTGCTATTTTCTCCCATCACTGCTGTGTTTTCTTTTTGCCGTAGTCCAAGACGAAGCCAATCCGCGTTGTATCCAGGTGATTATCCCGGCCGTTCCAAAATCGAGTCGCGGATCGTTTACTCGCGATGTCACGTGGTATTACCCGCTGACGTAGGAGGCAGGTCACTCGGGTAAGATTTGGAACATAGCCCCAGACACCATAGTGAAAAGGAGTAGAGAGCATAAGTAGGGTTAACTGTATCGCCCCTTTGTCGTCTGGGTCGCTGACTGCAAACTACATATATACCCCGGAAAAAGTAGAATTGCGACATCGTTTAAATTATAAAGGAGCGGTAATCTGAACTTTGTATGTACTTTGGCACACAGTGCTCGTACGTCGCACGAAAGACGCTGCCGACATTGATGACAAAATTATCTTCTGATACACCTCACGCGTGTTCGAAGCTCGTTTTCTACATGCGTACGTTGGCTTCGAATATGTCTGCAGAGAGTTTTTGCATGATCAGTGGAACAGAACCGCCATACGATGAAGAGGCACGCCTCAGACAGTTGGATGGACGGATGGATGATATTGGCTATGCCCTTTGTAACGGGCGGTAGCTTGCGCCACCTAGCCTAAGAGAATGCTTTCCTCCCACGCTTAAAGAACCATTTTCTTTCCCTCTACATCCCTGCAACTATCACCGGGCCTGGGTGAAGTACCACCGAGCTGACCTTTAAAAAATATAGCCAACATAAAAAAGAAAAGAAAAGGAAAACGAAGTGTCTGCAGCAGTGATCTCTATTGTAGAGTAGTAGGGCTGGATCGCGGATCGGGAGCCCGTCTGTGCTACAACCGGCGGCCATTGCGCTTGACACCATGCAGGCAATGCACCCAATTGTCTCATGAGAGAAACGCACAAAAGTAGGAATATTGAAGCTTGTACGCGGGGCTCGAAGGCGAGTATCTTATGATGTGCTGCGATCGTTGTATCGGGTGTTTAGAAATCAAATCAGTATTTGTCAAACGTTCGAACGCCGATTAAAAAAAAATCAAATGTGCCGGAGCACCACCGACTGTGCCGGCGTCGCTTGCTTCGGTTGCTAAATAGATGACACGTTCAAGAAATGAACGGCACGCTCCGAGTCTTGGTTCGTCACAGAAGTCCTCACTGCAATTCAACGCAAAAGCATGCACCAGACATACACTCTACAAGAACGTAAAACGATGGAATGTCCCCAGTAAAGGCCTTCCAACTTATCGAGGCGACAGCACGCATGTAGCGATGCTGAAACAGTGTCGGTTCTTTATTCAGGTACTCGTTTGTGTGGGACCACAAAACGCCAGCAACAGGCCAGTCTCGAAATGTGTTCCCCTCCATCGGGGAAAACCTGGTAACCACGCCCGCACGCAATCAAGGCGGCAGAACCGGGCCAACGCAGCGTGACTGGCACCGGAGTCGACTGGAGCGCAACCTTCAGTCCAGTGGGACGTCACCGGAACCACCGCCACCGCGAGACCTTATAAGAAGCTGGGCTTCCACCGACTTTTTCAATGAGCGAGGCAGCAGCACGCATGTCACGATGGTGAAACAGTGTCTGTTCTTCATTTAGGTGAAATCCACACCAGGGGCGTACCCCGGGGGGGGGGGGCCTTCGAAATCCAGCCGTCCCTATAATATACACATGAATTTTGACCCCCTCCCCCTCCCCCCAAAAAAATTTCTGGCTACGACACTGATCCGCACCTTGTTGGAGTTACCGAAGCAATAATGTGTGCCAATTGAGCTGCTGCCCTGTCCCAAAAAAACGTATAGATCTTTTAAGCGAATTTCGTTCTGTATTTGTTGAACTTTTCTTGCTGTGTGAGGATGTCGAAAGTAATCCTGGACCCCTCACTGAAATGAAAGAACTCAGCCAAGGCCAGAAGACAATTTTAAATAAAATATCCAAATTAAAATTAGACGCCCAAATGACTATCGACCGCAAGTTATCGTCATTTGAAAGCAGACTTACAACAATTGAGACCAAGGTCGGCCGTCTAACCGAGACTGCTGAGCAGCTTACGGAAAGTAAAGGCAATGGTAGCCATACTTGTGGAAACTGTTTCTTTTCTAGCCCTAAAAATTGATGACTGAAAACCGTTCACGACGTAACAACATAATCATTTATGGGATCCAGAAAGAGCAGAGTGAATCTTCCGAAAGTCTGCGCAATATTGTAACCGACACGATTTTGAAAGTGAAGCTAGGCGTTTTCGTCACTGGTATCGAGAGAGGCCACAGTATCGGGAAGAAAGGAGTGGTGAAAGACCTAGACCGGTTATTTTAAAGCTGCTTGAATACGGGGAAAATAGCTTAATTTTTAATAATGCGAGTAAACTGAGAAGGCTCCAACATATCGATATCGGATGATTACTCTAGCCATGTTCAAGAACTCCGAGAGAAATTGTGGAGCAGTTCAGCAGAAGACAGGGCCGCAAACAAAAAAAGTAAAACTCAGTTTTGATATATTAATTATCGATGACAGGGTATATCGCTGGGACAAAGCTAACAGAGGAAGAATAAATATTTAGCCTTGAGATAGGAAATGACGAGCACGGGAATGCAATTTGACACCGTTAATCATCACGAACGTTAACGCCCGGAGCGTAGTGAACAAAGTTACTGAGCTTGAACATCTACTACTTACATACTACCCACGCATACTTATTCTGACTGAAACCTGGCTGAATGATGAGATTCAGGATGCCAATATCGTACCACCGGGTTATAATGCGTAAAGATCGGGGATCACGATGAGGAGGTGTAGCAATTATGCTGAAGTCTGGTATCACCTACAGGCAGATATCTCGATAGAGATATCTGCCGGTATGCCCAGGTATGCCGAGGTATCTCGATGGAGATACCGAGGCAGTTGGCGATTGCAGATCGATCTTGGGCCTAATTGTTTTGTCAGCCGGTGTAGTGCTGACGGATACCAATGCGAAATCTTTGACGGACTATCCGATCATATTGCATTGTTACTAACTTTGATAGCGCTGCGCTTTCTACGGGAAAAAAAACGTTTTGGTGTTGAACTTCAATAATGCCGACGATAACGCCATTATTGACGAATTGGTTTTTGAGAATGATGACTTTGTATCCCTATAGGTGACATTAGATTGTGTAGATCGAATATATTGGAAACGATTTCTTGCTATTGTTACTCGATGCGTCTCAAAATATGTTCCTTATCCCCACAAAAAAGAAAAATAACCAATGGATCACGAGGGAAGTGATACACATAAAAAAAAAGTGAACAGATTTCAGAAATCTTAGAAGCGATCTGGCCATCTTTCCACTAGAGCATCCTATCTTTCTTCTAGCAGGAGACTTAAACAAATGGTACGCGAATCAAAGCAAAGGTATTATAGCATTTCTCTTTCATCATTCATAAAAACTGCCCTCAGAATTTCTGGCGGCATATAAGTGCACCCAAAGAAAAAAAAAAACAATGCTCATTTCTTGTTGCGAGCGGTTGTGTAGTTGATGATGAATTTAAAATCGATATTATTTTAGGTGATTCATTGTATTCGGTGTTTACAAGAGATTCTGGCAATGTGCCTGACTACGAGAGCGCTCTCTCTCAGTTTCCTGGTCTAGTGAACATCACTATCAACAAGGCAGGTATTTTGTCATTATTACTCAACTAAGGTGTAAAGAAAAGCGGTGGCCGAGATGGTATCCCTTCTCACACGCTACGTGGAATGGGTTTCAAAATATACGTTTATCATATTCAAAACTTCACTGGCAACTTCGAGATTTCCGGTTGATTAAAAGTTGCAATTGTTAAGCGCATGCATTATCCAAATGACCCTCATCAAGCAGTTAACTACCGCCCATTTCCTTAACGTGTATTAGTTGTAAATTACTTGAACATATAATTGCCAAACAAATCGTTCAATACGTCACGAAACATAAACTACTATACTTCGTCTCACCTTAGCATGGACTAACCGCGAATGCTGTGCTAGCGCGAGCGGCTAACCTTGACTGCCTAGACTGGAGCACTCGCTGCACGAGCGCTCGTGCAGCCGCCGAGGCTTCGTTCGAAGCAACTAGCTCGCGCTTTTAGCACGCGCGGCTTACAATAGTCCATACTAAGGTGAGACGTACCAAATGTACAACATGGGTTTAGAGCTGGGTTCATAACAATAACCCCGTTAGTCAAAATAGTGTACAATTTTTCTTCAATCATTAATCGCCGAGGTCAGGTTGATGTCATCTACCTTTACTTTTTCAAAACCTTTAATAACGTTTCTCACATAAAGCTCCTGTTAAAGCTAAGCGCGATGCTTAAGAACGACCAGGTTGTAAACTGGATTGGGGATTTTCTGATGGGAAGGGGGCAGTACGTGATATTTAACCAGACTACATCTCGTATAGCAAATTTAGAGTCCGGGGTACTACAGAGATTTGTCTTGGGCCGCTGCTTTTCTTGTTATTTATTAATGATATAGCCACTAAAAGTAATGTGAATTTAGGATTTAATGCCGACGATTGCATTTTACACCATGAAACTAAAAATCCAGGTGATCATTTCATCCTAAGTAATAGCCTCCAGGAGATATCAAAGTGGTGCAAAGTTTGGAAAATGGTACTCAACAAAGAGAAAATTGTATTTATGTCTATCACCCATACGAAAGAACCTTCAATTTTACATACCAAGTGAGCAAACAAACACTGGTTCGGGTTTACGAATACACTTATCTAGGCCTACGCATAACGCACAATTTAAAATGGGACAAACATATTACTGCTCTTATAGATAAAGCTTCTAGAAAACTATGGGTCTTAAGACGCAAATTACGACAGGCCGCTCCTGATACTAAATTACTAGCATACAAAACTCTTGTGCTCCCTATCCTGGAATACGTAAGTGTAATTTGGGATTCGTACACCAAAACGAACATCAATAGGCTAGATATGGTACAAAGAAAAGCGGTTAGATTTATTTTCGGGCAATTTATCAGGTTAGCTTCAGTTACTGACTTGCTTGATAAAGCACACCTACCAACCCTTGATACCAGAAATAGTCTTAACAGACTGAAATTATGTACCAGATAATTCACGGCATGATCAACATCAACCAGGAGAACTATATATCATTTTCTGATCGTTTCAATACACGTATCCAACATCAGTATTATAATGTAGAACCATTGCCACGTAATAATGTATTCCAGTATTAATTTTTTCGTCGCACCTTCAAAGATTGCAATAACCTACACACTGAAATAGTAAACTCCAGCTCTGTAACGTAATTCGTTAACTATGTAAGAAAACACTTAAACATTGAGTAAATACTAAATTTGATTCGCTTGCATCTTTTTGTTTGTCTTTGGTTTTTTCCCCCACTTGTTTCTTCAATACATTTGTGACATGCTTGCTTACTGTAATTTATATTGTTTTCCTTTTTGAACTTGTATTTGATTGTATATTATTATTTATGTACCAGTCCTACAACGGCCCTGAACAAGGACCAGTAGTATAAATAAATATATATAAAAAAATTGTTTGCGAAGCTCTGATAACTTTGAGATCACGAACGACTGCACACTGACTATCGACAACCCTTGTCTCATTGTATGACATCACAGTTTACGCCCAATAAAGTCGCAACCCTCGACAGTCAACCACAAAATATTTTTTTAAAACAAAGACTGGTCTTCTAACGTTTTTGATATTTGCGGCCAGAATATTAACTGCTATTCTCGGAAAATGCGATAGAAGTTTCCCTGTCGAGAACAACGTACTAAGGTAAAAAATTGCAGTTTTTCCCGTTTCTCCCATAGAGACCCATGCAATAGCTGGTGTCAAGCGATGGCTGCCGGTGGTGCTGCTCGACCCCAGCAAGACAAGCCTCGATTCGCGATCTAGCATACTACAATAGAGATCAGTGGGCTTCAGACCATCCCTTTTATGATATATTATCAATGTACTGCGGCTTTACCTTTCTTAATGCCTACAAAGACATACGCACAGGCATACCTCGCAAGCTTGCTTGGAGTTGAGTTTCCTCTCGGAAAAATAAAGGCTTTACTCTGGTTGTCCTCTGTACGTGAGCTCGGAGAGTTACCTCCTGCCTTTTGACGGGATTCGCAATTTCACAGGTTAGCGCGTAGGCGATGAAGGTAATGAAACTTGTTTTATATTACTTTTTTATAACGAGGACACGTGTTATTTTCCGAAGAACGCAATGACAGCAGCGTACTACTTTTACAAACCTGTGTACATTTGATACATGTACGGTTTAGCTAGCGCCAGCTTGCATGCGCACTGGGCTGTTTTGAGCCCAATTCACGTTGTGCTAATTAACGCCTGATTCACAAGTAGCGATTTTGCTTGTGATTTCGCAGTTGCCACGTCGCAACTGCGAAATCAAATGTAAAATCGCACCATGTGAAGCAGGCTTAAGAAATGTATTGTAAAGCATTTGTCTGGGGCCAGAGTTGGGCAGAGATACTCGAAAATGTATTTGGAAATACAAGGCTTGGGATAAATAAGAGACGGAAAAATTGCGCGGGCGCCTTACCGAAACCGCTAGCCTTGCACCTGGTCCCGGTGAAAACCTAACCAAGAGTGCGGTGAAATCCCGGTGAAAACCTAACCAAGAGCGCGGGCCCGAAAATCAGCGGCTCTAGTGAAGTATGTGACATGAGAATAGCTGGAGGCAATTCAAGTGACGTCACGGCCCTACACGAAACACACACCTCATCAACGGCTCTGGTAGTAAAAACTGAACAAATATTGAATTTAACTGAAGAGCGTGTTGGTAAAATTGACTGACCACACAAAGAATAAAACGAACTCGGGACGATGGACAACTAACATTCCTTTCATAGTCGGTTCGTTTTATTAACGCGAAAAAGCCTTATATGTCTCATCGTTCAGTCGACCTACAAAGTCCTTGAGTGAAAACACGTCGGCGACACGAAAGGTACCAAAACATTTACGCGACCACTCAGTGGATGACTAAGCGAATTAAGATGATGACTCAGCACTTTGAGAAGGAGGACTCAGTTCAATAGGAAGGATGACTCAGCACATTATGAAGGATGACTCAGCACATTAAGAGGGATGACTCAGTGAGTAAATCACGTGTCTGTCTTTAATGCCTCGGCGCTTGGGCTTTCGCCTTCAAGTCGTCTTAGAGATAACATCAGAGACCCTGTGAATTTTTTTTTCTGTGGTCAGATATTAAAGCATGAAATGTTAAGCCGCAAATTTTCAGTCCGTTTATCCGTGCATACCCCATAACAGGACATGGCCACGTCCAGTGACGTAAGGTCCCGTGACGTCTATATATCAGGTGACATTGTGTCACGGAACGTGTAGTTACGTAACACCATGATTTGACACCGTGACGTAAGTTGACGCCAGACATCGAATTTACACGAAGGTTTTTTTAAATATGGTGCATTATACGGGTTTCATGTTTTCAGGGTTCATTTTTTTTTTCGAATTCGGGGGTGTTTTATCGGGGTTTAATTTTTCTCAGCGCGATCGATGTTTTTCGGCATCGTTCTTTGGTGTTGAACGAAAAATTGGGGTTTATCGGTGTTTATGTCGAAGAAAATAGGGCATGGGATTCTGGCACCTCCGGGGTACCTGCGCGTCACCCGAACGTCCCCATTCTCATATTGAAAAAGAAGCGAGTTAAGATGTGTGGTATCGAAGCAAGAAGATGCATCGTCGAAGTGTTCATTGGGGTCTGTGTTCCGTGCCAGCACAGAATAAAGTTGTACACAAAGATTTTGTTCCCCCAAGCAGTCTTGTACGTAGCGTGTTACTTGTATCTAGCTAACTCTTACGTGTAGCAAAGTTCTTGTTAAGTTAAATCCTGCCGCGTTGGAACAAAGATATCAGATTCCTGCACGTTGCGTCTTCCAGTAGGAGCGAAGATTGTTGTTGTAAATAAAGTTTTCCTCGGGATGCCTTAAGAATATAAAGGATCTGTTTATGTATATTGAGTTGGAGGCAAAATAATTTCACACAGCTAAATCCAAAGTATTCGCAGCACAGTGTACATAGCAGCTTAAAAATGTTTTCTAAGGAGTTCGTTTAAACGACAAGCGCATTGTCCTTCTAAAAAATGTGACATATGGAAACTACGGGAAGTGGGGTGATTTTCTCTTTTGAATTTTTCAGTGTATTAACGCTTCACGGGACATTCTTAAAGTTTGGCTCTGTCCGACGATCACATCGGGTTGTCGAGGAGATAGCGCCATCCTTTCGGAATGTTTTATTCCTGATCATTGTCAGCGTCATATCGGGTGTTCGAGAACAAATGCGTGAGGGGCACAGCAGGAACAAACAGAAAGCTTGGCGGCTCTTTGGGGTTCGGGTCTGGTGCCTGTGTTCCCTGCTGTCTTTGTCTCTGTTCTTTCGTGTGTTCAGGATGCCCGTCAGCCGCAGCGTTCCTGAGGTCTTTTCATCGGCCAGTTGGAAGCTGGCACTGCTGAAAGAGACCACCCTGCCGCCGGGGAAGTTGTTACGTTCCAACCCCGGCGAGGCCGTGCTCCATCTAGGGCACACTTTCAGGAACGGTCCGCAACATTATCGCTCGGCAGAGACCCTCTCGAAGACCCGGAACCAAGGCTTTCGAACATCAGCTGAAGTAACCAACCTCAACGGGTCTTCGTCTTCCTCTTTCTCCAACATCAAGAGAAGCTGCTGCTGCGGCGACAAAAACCACCGGGTCAATGAGAGTGGCTGCTGTACCTCATCTTCATCCAAACCAGCAGCCACCACCAATCACCAGGATCCCGCCGGTGACGCAACATCGTAACGTCACCGGGGCTATAAAAGGGGACACGCGAACACGCGCAGAGGAGACGGAATGGGACCTACCAGAGCAATCGGACGCTTCCATCATCTCATGTCCCATTAAAACATCGTCACGATATAGCCCAAACCCAGTCTCCAGCCTGTCCATCCCCCAGCCCTTAACATGGGGTCTGTGTTCCGTGTCAGCACAAAATAAAGCTGTAGACAAAGATTTTGTTCCCCCAAGCAGTCTTGTACGTAGCGTGTTACTTGTCCTTCGTGTAGCGAAGTAACGACTTACCAGTTACTTCTCGAGAGAGGGAATGAGTGACTTTTTTTCGTTACTTTTTGATAGAGTAACGAGTAATGGTATTTAGTTACTCCTGAAGAGGAACGTGTTCAAGACAAGTTACCCTATTTAATTTTTATTCCAGCTCGCTCCAATTTTACGGCAAAAAGAAAAAGCACCAATAGACAAGATATGTCCATTAATGTGTTAAAACACTAGGCATTATAACGACACAAAATATTGAAAGGCAGCTACTGCTTTGGAGAAATGACGCATTCAGAGTAACGAGAAAGTAATTCGTTACTTTTGAATCTTAGTAACGAGTACCTTACCTAGGTATGTTTTGAGCGAGTTACGCGTAGCGGTATCTAGTTACTTTGTTTTTCGGTGACCTGTAGATGTCGGCCCTGAAGCTGTTTTTGTTATTTTTATGGAAGGACGGCTCCCATTTTTGCGAATTTTGTTTTTTTACCCGTTTCGGTTAAAACCAGATCAGGTGACAATCTTCGGGTTTTTCCGGTATTCTCCAAAAACACTAAACCCAAAATACATTCCCAGGGCAGTGAACAGGGGGCACCTTGGTAGGCTGCTAGTTAGCGCGGCTGGTGGCCACCGATGGCAACCTTGGGCAGGCCATGCCACCAAACACTCGGAGATTTAAGCTCGAGATCGGGTCCAATGATGGCTGCCACGGGCCGTCTCAGAGTATCTAAACTTCCGCAGAAGCTGGCGCTACCCGTCGGACCTCTCTTCATTGCCCAGTCGGTATAGGACTTTGGCTTGGGCTCCTCTCACGGTTTCAAAAATGTATAGATATTTAGAACGTATTAACGGAACTATACGAACTATAGTTTAAAATACTTCATTATTTTTTCGATTCGAAGATGCTGATATTTAAGTAGCTTAATTGTTTTCCCAAAGACTTCGTTTTTATTAAATTAATGAAATTACAGCCAGTGCGTAGGCGAGTTGCTGGAAGTTTACCATGAAGGTTTTTAACCCCAGCCTAAGCAAAAGGAGAATTTTTTTATATTTATTTTTACAGTGGAAGAGAAGGTAGCAGGGACAAACAACGTCTCTAATTCAGCTGATAATTTTATTCAATCACCCTTCTTATAGGTTCTGGGTAGGGTTCTAGAGAGCGCCACCGTCGGTTGATCATCAGCGCCACCGTGGCCAAATGAGGCAACACTGGGACGGTTAAAATCGGCAGCGCCGCCGGCGTACCCTTGTGAGATTACGTTATCACCATTTCCGAGCGTTCTGTTGCCGCGCGCTACACTTTAAGAATCTATCGAACGTTAAATATATAAATGTGCATGCGTGTGTGGTTGTATCGTTATAGACCGACACGCTGTTTACAAACAAGCCCGCGTTTGCCCACACCAGGCGTGGGCACCGCGCGTGCGTAGAAAGCGAATTCGCGTGAAGTAAAGCGTCTACGCATGCGCAGTGCCGTCGACAGCGCCACCGCAGCTGCGTGACGTCAGGGCCGCGTGTCGGTCTATAGCATTAAGGAGTTTTAGTAGGTGCCTTCCTCGATAGGTACAGACAACCCAAAACGGGAGCTAGCAGAACATAATTGAACGCCCTGATATTACGGCCAATATATAAGGGAAAGCAAGTAGACAAAAACAGTTTTCTTTTTTTTAAATTTTTTTTACGTTGTTTGCGCGCGCCTCAAGGTAACAAAAGCGGAGACTTTGTCGAGCTACTTCGTCCTTCTTGTCTGTTTACTTCGCTCTTGTCTGTTTACTTCCTCGTCTTTGTATACATGGGTTGCACGTGTCGTCATATCCTTCCTCCTTTCTGGTGGCCAAAACCTGCCGTTATACTTAGTTTCACCTTATGTGCGAGTGAAGGCAAATCTGGAAGCGCGAGCACGGAAGCTCTGTGCGTCCAGGCTTTGCTCGAGCGCGCAAGCTGGGGAGAAACGCACAAAGCGCTGGTCTCGCGCTTCTAGCTTTGGTTTCGCTCGCAGATAAATTGAAACAAAATATAATGAAGCTGTGCTCATCGTTTCCGCTCGCTCGCGACGCTCGTGTACTGCTCGTAGAATATGCACAGTAAAGGTTACGCTCGAGGAAGTTCGGCCACCAGAAAGGAGGATCAAGTTACGTCAGTGCAACCTATGTATTTCTTGCGCTTTCTTAGGTGATCATGAACCAACGGGCCCTAATTGCTACCTTAATGCAGTTTATTTCTTTTACAAACAGACAAGAGCTAGAGCTCTTGTCTGTTTACTTCCTCGTCCTTGTATTTTTTGCGCTTTTTTATACTTCGTCTCACCTTAGCATAGACTAACCGCAAATGCTGTGCTACAGCGAGCGGCTGGCTTTGACTACCTTGACTGGAGCACTCGCTGCACGAGCGCTCATGCAGCCGCCGGGGCTTCATTCGAAGCAACTAGCTCGCGCTTTTAGAACGCGCGGCTAACAATAGTCCACACTAAGGTGAGACCACCGTGGGTGAGACGAAGTATAGGTACTTCGTGGAGCTTCCCTCCTGTATAAAAGCGAACTGAAAGCGACCCCCCTCCCCCCTCCCCCTCCCTCTCACGCTCACCCACCCTTTTTTTCCAAGTGAACTCTTCCCGCATGAATAGCTGGCCTCATTTTGGTGATCATCAGTTTGTTTTCAGTCCCCTCGTCGCCATGTTAAAGACGATTATGGTGTCCGAGAAATACGTTTTTCGTGCAAGCTGGCTGTAGTTTGTACGGTGTCGTACGCAGTTGCTCGTCGCAAGCTGATGCTCGTTCTCGTCAATTGGATATGCTGTTCACTTTTACAAAGAACATAAATTAACGCCGCTTGGATAACCTATTCTCGTCGGGTAAGTACGTTTTTCTTTAAATTATTGTTTCAGTAGACTGTTTTCTCACAGAGAGGACGAAGTTAGAACCGCATAGACACGGGTCGAATTAGAGCAACCATCGTGGGCAGCTACGCGCTCATGCTAAAGGCGCAATCGATAGTCCATTCTGCAATCAGTGAAGCGGAGAAAATGCTAGCTCACATCGGTTTTTGGTAACTACGATCAAACGTCGTTCGATCAAGATGTGTCAGCGGAGCAGAGAGCTGAGAGAGTGTCAAAGGATTGATCTGACTCTAGAATCCTCGCATCGAATCCAAAGACAACGCCGGACTTCGTGCGGATTAATTCCGAATATCGAGTCAGACAGCCCGTTTAGAAATCCATCTCAAGTCAGGCAATATAAACGGAATGCTTATTTTACGCGTTTTACAGCATTTATTCTTCTCCGACGGCGTTGTATTTTCCATGGCCTCGACTGGAACCTGCGGAGCTTCACGCCTGCTAAGCTACTGGGGTTGTGACGGTCCGGTACGCAACAGTGCCTACAGATTCAACGTTTGGTCTTCTGCGACATCCGATTGCAATGTTAAGAATAAAAAACCAAAAACGCACGAATCTACACCTTCAAATAGATGCGTCAACAGCCCCACAAGCAAGCAGGCTGGCGAAAGGGCCTTCTCAGTGTTGCAAATATTTTGAGCTTGATCGCGCAACCTGTCGCACCAAACTTGATTGCCCTGGGGGTATATAAAGAACTACAACCGGTACAAAACCACCGAGCACGCTCTTGCTTACAAGGTCGCGCGCAAGACCCTCACCCACAACACAAAACACCACAACCACATTTCGGTTTAGACAAAAACCTTCTAGACTGCTAGAGGTCACAAAAAGAAAAAAATATATATATAATGCTCTTTAACCATGACACACACACAAACAGTAGTAACTTTCGTTTGTATGAAAATCTTCTAACCTCCTATCTCAAAAAGTCACAAAAAACAACAAACGAAAACAGTATTTTGAATCGTGACACCCTTGACACGTCATTTTACACACTGAATTTGTGACCTCCAGCAGTCTAAAGAAGGTTTTTGTCTAAACCAAAAGGTTGTGGTGTTTTGTACTGTGAATGAGGTTCATGCACGCGACTTTGAAAAAGATGATGTTCGGGGGTCTTAAGGCTGATTTAATAAAGTTACCAGCTGAGTTAAAGACGTTGTCTGTAACTGTTCCTTTCTCCTCCACTGTAAAAATAAAATTACTCTTTCTGCCTCCATCTCGGGGTGGGAGGAAATTGTCGGTATGTTGAAAATATTTTCTTTATGATTTGTCTGTCCTCTGTCAAGAAACGTCGTAACTAAACTTGGCAACCGCTTCAGTAAAGCGGTTTTCTGGGAGTGTAAAGTGTTTGCAGGTGCTAACTCATCTGTACTTTATTGGTACAGGCAGGATTGTGTGTGACAGGCCGACTGGGTTCGCACAACCGACCTTGGCCTAAAAAAACAAAGGGGAGGTAGCAGCTGGGGACAGCGTCATGGCAAGTGCAGGAAATGCGTATGCGAGTGTTTCATGTTCAAAAACGTGTGTCCATTTGCTGAAAAAAAACAAAAAAACCTCGTCGCGTAGTTGCAAAATGTTCACAGAACGTTATTCTAAAATGAAAATTAGTAGCTTTTCATTCTTAAAATCGCCCGTCTTCTTCAACGTAAAATACTCTTATGATCGCTCGGGTTTCAAAATGCTTGAACCACCACAAATAAAACGAAAGTAAAAACCAGACAAGAATAAAGACATTCCAATAAGCTACACAAATCCGTACGAAACGTTTGATTAAACATTTGCGCAGTAGTGTTAAGGCTGGTTGACACACTTGCGCTTGCTTACGATCGAGTTCTTGTAATCTCATGCGACGAGAGTAGACTTGCACGTAATCTGTTACAGTTAACGAAATTACTTGTAATCCCTTACATTTATCAGTAATTCGTAACGAAATAATGACATATTTGCTAGAGTAATTGTAAAGTAATTTTCTTACATATTTAAGTAACGGCTTCCTTGTAAATACCTACATTTTGATAAGCAAGAGAAAAAAAGTGTTCGTTTAGGTAGAGTCGACCGCAGTAACTCTTTCACGTGCATTGACCAGAGCGCAAAATGAGGCTTGGCACCATTCAGTTTTACAGAGCATATCTTTACAACCCCAAGCCCCTAAATCTTTTTTGTTTTAATTTTTTTCGCAGACCCAGCAACAAAACCAGAAAAAAAAAGTTCATAAAGAAAACAAAAAAAGAAAGAGAGAGGGAGAGAGAGAGGGGGGCAAGCTATATCCCTCTTTTCAGTCAGTTTTTTCTTTGTGATCGACGACTGGGAGTGGAGCACACCAAGTGATTGTGTACATTTCGAGAAGCTCGAGGCAGAAAGTGCGCTAACAAGAATTAACAATGTACCTCTCGGTTTTAGTGACTTCGACCATTTACATAATGTCATAACAGAAAAGGACAATTCGTCTACCTTCAATCCACTAAAGGTGATGTGATAATAGGTGAAGGTGCTATAGACACAAGGGCATCGTCCTACGTTGTTGCACAAAATGTACTGGAACACTTAATAACAGGATTATATTTTGTTCTTCTTTTCACTTTATTGAACCACGTTTTAAAAACTATGATGATAATGCAATTATTGCAAAGGGTGCAAGCGAGCTGGACAAGAGTGACGATAATAATCCCTGGAGAAGGGGAACAAGCGAGACGAAGGACAATAAAAAATCTCCAAGCACAGCTAGGTGACTGGTGCGCGACTGTAGAGACTCCGTCTGGTCCTGGTATCGAACCAGGGACCTCTCCATTTTCAGTGGAGCGCTCTACCAACTGAGCTAACCGGGGGTTAGACGTCAGTAGAGCAGACGGGTTTTATCAGCTGCCACCAGTCTAACACCAACAAGGTTGAACGGCCGGCATTTTAAGGTTATGATGATAATACAATTAATGGGGGTCCACTCACTTCATCCCAAAATACTTTATACCGAGCCACTTCATCCCAGACACTTTAGCCCGAAGTCGTTTCATTCCAAAACATTTCATCCAAAGGCGTTTCATCTCATGGATATTACATGCCAGGATGGTTTGTACTTTGGATTGGTTCTGCCACAGTTCACACCAAGATACTTCATTCCAGCGTAGTTTATCCCAGACACTTCATACCAAAGATATTTCATCCCAAGCCATTTCTTACCAGAACGTTTTATGCCAGTAGCAGCTGACATCCAGACATTTCATACTAGATTATTTTGGCACACCTACGAGTTGCTGAGCTCGTGCAAGGAGAGATACTTCGTACCAGGATACTTCATTCCAGGGCAGTTAATCCCAGACACTTCATACCAAGGCCATTTCATCCAAATGCATTTCTTACCAGGACGTTCTATGCCAATGGCATCTAATGATCAGACAATTCGTACCAGATTTGCTTGGTGCATCCACGAGTTGCTGAACTCGTGCAAGGCGCGATCTTCCAGACTTTTCTTTGCGGACAGTCATAGCCGTCTAGGCTTTGGATACTGGATGGAATAATCTGGCATGACATGTCGTTGTGTGGAATGTTCATGGGACTAACTGTCGGGAGATTAAACACCTTGGGATGAATCGACTTTGGTATGAAGTGTCTGGGATGAAGTGCCCAGGGATGAAATGACTTGGGCCCACGGTGCTTGGGCCCAAATAATGCAAAGGTGCAAGCGAGCTGGACAAGACTGACGATAATAATCTCTGGAGAAGGGGAACAATGGGGTAGTCGAACCCCTAGGACTTGCCTTACTTTATTTGTGAATTCACCCTTTTCCCCGGATGTGGCGCCATCTATCGGCAGATATTCTAACCTAATTGTGATTGGGTTCGAGTGTTCTTTGGGTAAAAAACAAGGGCACCAGTAGGCCTGATCCCTGCACGTTGCTTCGTTGTTTACCAGTACGTCGGCTTTCTGTCTAGTTTTTGTGACGCCGCTACTTTTAGGTGACAGCTGGCCGAGGACATCCCGTTCTCGTTTCAGCACGACGACTGGGTTGATTTGCCACTGCATTTCATGGGCCTATCGCAAGACAAAGTGTGGCGATACCTCTCACTACAATATGGACTCGCTGTGACACGCCCGCCGAGGACAGGCTTTCAAGGAATATGGTTACGTCTGGAACGTTAGATGTAACACCTCAGATGACACTGGGCATAGCCCCCTGTATTCTGAAAATGACTGCCCAATCGCCCGTCGCCAGCTATCACCGCAAGGGTGCGCAGCTTCCCTATATACAAGACAGAAAATGTGAACGTCGTGTACGACGTGAATAAGCCTCTCTCGTGCGTTCTGGAATTCTTGGGGCTGTTTTTGGCCTTTGTCGTTGTAGCTGTGGGCAAGAACGTGCCGGGGCTTTCATTTCACAAGACCCCAAGCAACACCTGGAGAAAAGTGACAGAAGATCATTTCGAGAAAAAACTGCGTCCCAAAATAATATCATCTGCTACTCAACAGTATGCGGTAGGCACCCTTTTACTGCGGACATGAAGGAAGATCTGTCTGCTCCCCCTCCGTGCATGCTGTGGAGGCTTCACTGAAAGCCCACCTCCCTGGCGTCAGAGCTGCATAAGCCAATGAACCCTCTAGGTCCCTTTTCGGCGCTGCTTGACTGTCTCTCAGTGTTTACCTGTCCGCATCTTTCTCGCGCACCTCGAGGGAGTGACGGGTGCCTGACGACAGGTGCTGTGCGTCTTTACCTAACGTGAGCACCGGCACAGCAAACACCTTCCACACTGCTTACGTGACTTTGTAGCGGTTGCAACTGCAAAAGACCCTTGCCGTTGCAATTCCTCTTCATCTTCTGCTCTTGACCTGGTCATCGGCCTCAGAAATAAACTCTTATAGTTTTCGTGGTTTCGACATTGTGAAGGTTTTCCAGCTCGTATTCCTGGTTTGTAGTGTGTGTTGGGTGATACCTACCGTCCACTACATTTATGTACTTTTGGAAACTACATACGTTGCGGCTCATCCGCCATGAAATATAAATTCCGAATTTATTTATTATTTATTTATTTATACTGTTGGCCGATTGGCCTATCACGGTAGTAGCCAGTGCGCAGTGAATAATCATCGTCTTCATTGTATGGGGGGAGGGGTGGCGCCCCTGGTGGTGGTTGCGTGAAGCAGGCGCAGCTGCAACAAAGCATGGGGAATCCACAGATTGTGAAGGCATTATCGGTATGAAAGAGGTTATGCTCTGGGGTATGCTTCGCCCGTAGCGTCCGCCTTCCGTCGATGAAGAAGGTGCCGTACGTGGTATAGTCATGAATCTTGAGAAGCACCGGTAGCGTAATGGGCGGCATTGGTAGGCCGTCACTCCTACCTTTGGTGGACGTGCGATCTTTCCTGTGCTAGAAGCGATCAAGATTGTCGTTGTTTCGTGTCAGCGAACACAGGCGGTACCGATTCTGGTTGATGTTTGTACAGCGATGGCTTTCCTGTCTAATAAAGCGGCAATGTAACAATCACGCAACGTTCTAGGTGCTTTCTTGTAGTGTACGATTAAAGTGGTTGGCCTGTGACGAAATGAGCCCCGCATACTGTGAACATTTTTTTCGGGCTTAGTATTTCGCTAACTTCGAGAAGACTTCTCGGGCAGAAAATTTGGCATTTAGGACTGGTTTGTCATGTATTCTTTGCCATAAAGTAACATATTCGCTATATCTGTATTCCGTGGTAATATTTAAGTCGAGAAATTTGTGAAAATATGATTCTCGTGAAAATTAAGTCGTTTAGAGTGTCGGGCATGCTCATCTGCCTCGCAAGCCTTTGTAGGGCCCGAAGGGTCAACCCCTGACCGCGCGAACCCACGCCGCTCTTTTATCAAGGTCAAACTTCTCTACAAAAAAAGAAAAAAAAACACAAAAAACTTGTCTCCTTCTTCGGCTGGTGCCGACTCCATTTTTATAGCGCAAAACAGCGCTTTGGCATCGTTCAAACACCGGAAATTACACGACGCCGCACGCGTCAAGTAAAACAGCAGCCTTGTTTTCTACCTAGCCTAATTGGGCCAAGCAACACGTGTGTTTTGTACTCTCGAACCGGACAGTCGGAAAAGAGTGGATTCCAGCCAGGTTATCTGCATCTCAGCCCCTTTTTCTGTGCTTCAGTTTTTTGTTGGCATTACAGAAATAAATATGACTTTTTTTTTCTATTTTTTGTACGATTTATTTTATGTCAAACTTTGTTTTTTACTAACACAAAGAAAAGGGTATCTGATGTAGGCTAGATATTTCGGGTTTGAGGAGGGAGGAGGGTTTGAGGAGGACACTGGATTATACTACTGCCGGCCCGTGCTCTGGGCGTTTTTGTACGGTATCATTAAAGGTACGTTCGACAAACGTGCGTTTGCAATGCTTTGCTTAACCGACGTTCTAATTAATTGTTTTTCAAAGTGCCCTGAAGTTTTTTTTTTATTTTTTAATTATGTTTATATACGAAATGTTTTATTTTCTTATTCACCAACGACTCAGACGAGGCAAGACCTGTTCACAGCCAAAGATAGAAGAATAAAGATCAAAACTTTATTTATTATTTGATTGTCACGTTTAACTACCATGTCTTACTAAATTCGTTTACTACCGTCTATCGACATTTGCCGATATAGTTACATGTACATAAATCAATTCTAGTTTCAGGTCTGGCCAGTGGTACCACGACTTCGACAGCTTTGCGATTCCGCCGATATCAGCCACCGCTCCAACGACGAAGCTTTGCTCTTTGTTCAGGGCAAGGAGCACTTCCATTGCTTCGCTGGAGAAGCACAATGCAGTGCATCGAACATTCGTGAGGCACAAAAGGCACTTCCATCCATTGCCTCAGTTGAAAGGGTGTTCATCTTAGCGGTCAACATCTTTACGAATAAATGAGGCAAGATGTATAATAGACTTTCGAGGGTCTCAACAATACTCAAGGTCAATAATTAAAACTGGTAACAAAAAAAAAAAACCCACCTGAATGATTTGTTTTTTCTTAAGGAGAGTAATTGTGGGAGTAACGCCACGAATCAAACGGATTACTTTTTGCAGTAACGGTCCCTTACTTTTAGAGAAGGGTAATTGTAATTGTAATAATTACACTTTTAGCCTCGAGTAATGGTAAATTTGATTCTTTGCTTTTTTACAGTGTACAAGTCTGCCTGGAACTGTGTTTCACTGGAGCGAAGGTTTTAAGCTATTTGCGAGATGAAACGTACGTACGTATAGTGCGCAAAAAGTGACCAAAAATAGACAGCTATCAATTTATTTCCAAGGCCCTGTAATGGATGAAATGCCGTATCTAAGGGGTGATCGTTTTCATTTGTTTAGAAGACATTAAAAAGTCGTTTCGGGGAGTGAATAGCCTATATCTTTATCAATTTAGTGGGGCCAGAGACTTGGTGCATAGGTCAAGTGATATATCCATTTCCCCGCCAAGTTTAGAAGGGAAACTAAGTATATAGATCACGCGACGCCAGGCAATGTGATGCCAATTTTACCGCTAAATTTGACGGGAAAACTGAATTTCTGTATGGGTCATGTCACGTCGCGTCAATTTTCCCACTTCATTTAGCGGGGAATGAACGGACGGGCGATCGAACTATTTCGGATCACAAAACACAGATGTTTCACGGCTAGCCGATAGGTGGCGCCTGAGGTTTCCCTCGTCAAAAAAAGATCACAAGGGGTTGTAAGCCACTCGGACGTAAGCTGTCTAAGTCTGTGAACCAGCTTTACACTAACCTATGTTTATTGCACCTCTTTAAACAAAATAAAACAAAAAAGATACCGAAAAACCGGGACTGATCTTTTTTATTTTGGACACGTGACGTCTATTTTATTTTTTTGCTAAATTTAGCGAGAAAACGTAATTGGTGTATAGGTCACGTGACATCACGTGACATCATTTTCCCGCTACATTAAGCGCGGAAATTGAATGTGTGCATAGGTCACATGACGTCAAGTCACGTGACGAATTTAGTGGGGAAAATAAACGGCCAGAAACATGCCTCAAGGCAGACATGTACAAATTACTCAAAAAAGGTAGTTAAGTTAAGTTACTGAGTATCGACGCCAAAAGTAATTGGAGTAGAGTAGAAATTACGCATTTGTAATAGTAATTGAGTAAACTACTAACTACTGGAAAAAGTAGCGAGTTACTTTGAAGTTACTTTTGAAGTTACTTTTTTATATTTTTGTGGTAGCAAAATGAACAGCAGTTTTGATCAATGAAAAACCCTGCGAGCCTAAAATAAATTCAGTCTATTTATGGCTTGCGTTTTCACCAAAATAGTTTATTCGCTCGCAGAAGCAATGGACTTTCAAAGTTCTTGATAGGAGAGTTTTCCCTTTTCCTTCTAAAGACGTTCCCAGCCAAGCTACGCGCTGGATGGAACGGCAGCGTTGAATTTGAGAAACAGGCTTTGCAGGGTCGGGTAAGCGAGTGTCGGCATCTTAGGTGTCCATGACGAAACATGTGAGGTTTGCCTCGGGTAGAGGGTCTGTTAGAACAAACTTTCCTCCTTTTTTATTTTTTCTTCGGCAAGTTGAGATGGTTATGACTGGCCCCTCTTTATTCCGACGACGTTCTGAGAGTACGCTGAGCGAGTGCACCAGACCGTCAAGGGTTCAAGTCTCGCGCCACGACGATGAGATCATCCGGACGACTGCGCGTCCCGTTGTACTGCTAGTGCTACGTTACTGAAAAAAAAATGTTTTGGTTTAACAGAAGATAAACTGAAGTATAGACGCTTTCAGGCAACATTTCATGGGCGCCGCCATCTTGACGTCACGTGACCCTGCCGCCATAGCGGACCTTCAGTTTCTCGCCGTTCCTCCACGTTGTGTCTGGACCGAGCAGATGAAGTGGAATGCCACTTCATCTGCCGGGGTCTTATTCATTTCTGCGCTCAAACTTTCGTGATGAGCAAAATTAGCATTAGATTTCGAAAGTAGTTAGTAATTTGAGTAGAAGTTACCTGAAAACAGTAGTTAAATTAAACTACTAATTACCCAAATCAAGTTGTAATTGAAAGTTACCAAGTTACTCGAAAAAGTACTTAAACTACAGTAGTTTGAGTAGAGTAGTTGAACTACGTCCAAGTCTGCCTCAAGGTGGCCTGAATATCCCCAGAAAGCCAATCGCTTTAAAAGGGGAATAGACCGGGCGAGCGGCGTGCTAGACGCCACGACTAGGGAAGTGGACGAGGGAGGACGTGCGTGGTGCGTACAGGCCGCGATGTCGGGCAGCGGCCCAGACTTGGTTAGGGCTCAGGAGGCCCGCTCTGATCCGAACCGTGGTCGGCGACGTCCCCAGGACGAGGTGCAGACAATTACCGCTGTGACGACCGGCATGGACGGTGGCAGCGCATCTATCCCAAAGCTTCCCCGATGGCGGTTTCCCGTTCTCGAAATCCCCCGTGCAATAACTTAGATATTAAATCCTTTTGCCGATGACGCCGTGTTGCCGTGTCATGTTCATAAGGAGACCGGGTCGGAGGGAATCGTAATAAGAACACTATTCAGTGTAATCTATGAGAGATGCGGTTTATATTATGCTGTAGCCGCATTTATATGCACTTCGGCATATTGGCTTAATATCGCGTGAGTCGAAGGAATATTTGGCTACCTTTAGAGCAGGGGTTTCCAAACGATTTGGCTAAGGGGTCGGACTGGGGCCCTGTCGCAGTTTCGAGAGCCGGGAAGTAGATAAGACAATATAAATAAGGAAATACTATATAAATACGCATGGATAGGCATTTAAATAAAAAAACTAGACTAAGGCCAAAAATTCAAATAGAAACGTTATGTGGATAAACACACATACTTTATTTTTTTATATGCAGTATGTCGCTGATTAGGACATTACAAAAACTTTGGGGACGCTTAAGCTTCGCCTTTAAAAGTGGAACACGATTGCGTTATCGGGTCCCGTTCGCAAAATCTTCTCATATAAACACCGGCTCGTGGCCAAGCCGTGCAAGCGTGTATGCGTGGTCTAGTCCGCAGCGTCACGTGTCACGTGACGTCACACGTGGCTATGACGTCATGACTCCATCGACCCACTCAATTTGGCGGGAACATGTTCCGCGAAATTTGGCGGGAAAGAGTTTCCGCTAGGTTTGGCGGGAAATTTTCAGCTAACAAAAAAGTTTATGGCTAAATTTGGCGGAAAATCTTCCCGCTAAATTGGGGGAGTCGTTTTCGCTAAATCTGACGGGAAACGTTTCTTGCCAAATTTGGCGGGTAAATACCCCAATGCAACGCTCACAGCCACGTGTGACGTCACGTGTAACACAAGTGGCTGCGCGCGTTGCATTATGGGATCTTTTGGTCCCGCCGACACCGCCGCCAGATTTTCTTCGACTCGTGCTCCTAAACCTATCGCGTTAAAATAATTGACCCAGAGAACTCACCAGGCATAAATCAAAGCGAATATGAACTTTGGAATATTCACACAGACATAAAGCAGGGAACCATGAACAGTAATTCTGTTGAGGACAGTAAACATAATATGGCGAAAGAAACCCTCGTTTTAATGTAGTTTTTCTTATTTTTTTCTAATTCTTATTTGTTTCAGATACCTTCCTTGGCGCTTTTAGTGCTCGTCGCGGTGCCGGTTTTTGTTTACATGCATTTTTTGGGCACCTTGGTAGCAACTGAGCCGCGGGCCAGACCTAGCCCGAGGGCAGGGGTTCGGAAACCTCTGCTTGAAATGAACCGCGTAAATCGGTTCCTTGACGTATTCGGCTAAAAGTTCGTGCAGAGGTTTTTTGGGTAGGTTTTTATTTCGCGTACTAAAGCAGCATTGCATAAAATACATAACACCCGATGTGATATGCTAACACGCGCGCAACCATTTGAGTGGCAGCATGATTGTTGCGAAAATATTGGCGACGGCGAAATTGGTTTCTCCGACCTGCTTCCACAACTTACTACTTTGGCAGTCAGATTCTGCGAAGATTTGACGCAGTCACGAAGAAACTAACAAAAAGCTCACATTT
Source organism: Ixodes ricinus (assembly GCA_037355805.1). Classification (NCBI taxonomy): domain Eukaryota; kingdom Metazoa; phylum Arthropoda; class Arachnida; order Ixodida; family Ixodidae; genus Ixodes; species Ixodes ricinus. Next base: position 114,350 of record JAZHYW010036238.1, read on the forward strand.
TCATAAGATTTAAAAAGTGCAACGAGAAACGGAGAAGAATGATAAATAGAGACAGCGCGTAGCGCTGTGTCTATTTTTAGATTCCTTGTTTATGGTTTGTTGCGTTTTTTTTTAAAATTATGAATCACCAATTAGCCCAAATTTCCATCCTCCAAATTTTCGTGTGACGGGAAAATGTTCTAGTAGCTTTTAGCGACTCAATTACCGAAGCGCAGACCTTCGGATATTGCATCCGAGTCAAAATGGTGCCGCCTGAAGTCAAAACCCTCAGCGCTGTGTGAGTGTTTTGTCTGATGTGAATGTATCCCTAAGTGTGATTGTTTTGTGACCTGTGGTGACGTGTGTTTGTGTGGATTCCCTACTTGCGCTGTTAATTCCGAGACATGGAAAACTAACTCGCCCAAGCCGCCGTTTTGTCGAGTTATCAATATTCGTTTGGGCTCTTCCCCGTGAAACATTCACAGCATCCGAAGGAAGTAAAACATGATGCCCCAAAAGCAGGTTAACAAAGCTTTGCTAGATTCTGCAAGTGCCTCCGGATTTTGTAAGAGACATGCGGTATTTATGAAATATGTAATTACAGCATCCGGTGAGTGGTAAACGGGAATCTTAAACGTGCTATTTTGGGGCTCGTTAGAAAGAAGCGGAAGAATCAGTGGTGTATGGATTTCCTCCACTCTACAGCGCACACTTTATTTTTCGGTCCCTACATATTTTAAGCCTCGTCATTCGTTTCTCAACGAAACGTTACCCTATTCAAAAGTTATATGATTTTTTTTTAAATTTTAATGTGAAATTGTGGTTTGTTCTTGGCAACTCTATTGGCCCCATTCAGTTAGATGTATTCAAGAGCGCCGTGGACCGCCATTTTTCATTGAAAGTTTTAGAAAATCAATTAGAACGTTTTAATAATATGACGGTTAGTTCTGAAACTTTGGTATCTCGTTCGGACCCCTATTTCCGCATTTGGAAGGAAAATAGGCATTTGATGACGCGTAATTTATTTAGGCGGTAGAAAAATAAAACCTGTACATTTGTTTTTTTGGTGGTTTCGATGTAGATACTTTAGATATTTAGACTCAGTACTGATTTAGTTCTGCGTTAGTTTGATCATATAAACCTCGGAGGCCATTCTTGCAATCTTTTATCAAGTTCTATTGTCTGGCGTGCCATGAAAAGAAAAACAAAATGTTTACGGCAAGATGGCGACGACGCGTACGGGGGCACCGCTGGCGCCCCTATCTTCATGGGAAGCACTATTGCGTGCGCTCCTTTGGCTGGAAGGCGCTGAAGGTCCGCGAGGTTCTCGAGGTTGTAGATGTTCTTGGCGCCGAGGATGCGGTGGGTCTGCGTCTGGCCGTAGAAGTCCACCGAGGCAGCGTCCAGGCCGACCCCGTAGACATCTCTCTCTTGCACCAAAAACTTGGCCAGGTCGTTCGAGAAGGACGGGAAGTGGCGGGTGCCGTTCGAGTCGATTCCCATGTACGCCGTGCGGTTGGGCCACAGCTGCAAATGAGCGAGTGCAGAGCGTATCAGAGGACATCTGTGACTGCCATGTGCCGTGCCCCACATTGTGAAAGCCTCATTTGCCGGAGTAGGGGTGGTGCTAAGCGCATCAAGTGCAGAGGTACTTCATTTTAAGAGAGAATACTGCGTACCCGAATCCGGGTGCAGCCTTTGTAGTGACCACATAAATCGGCTTGGTAACGTATTGCGCTACGATGTACCACAGAGGTGTCTGAAGGTAGTGGAAAGTATCGCATCAAAATTTCAAAGAACGAACTTACCTGAGTCAAACGTAAACAAACAATAGGGAGTTTTAGCGATTAATTTTTTGAGCCCGCGGTTCCGAAATCACGAACGGTGCAGCTGGTCCGTTCCTTGAAAGCGTGCGTGAAATTTGACATATTTTAGCGAATCGTGAAGTTGGCGCAACCGTGTAAACGATGATGATGATTGTGTTTGACCGGTGGCGCCATCTTCTAGTAAACATGTGAAACATTCTGCAACGTGTAAATCCGTGGCGGGTCGTGTCTCCGGCGTACGACTGGTGTAAACAAGACGGCTGACGTAACATTTGCCGGTCGGGATTTTGAAAAACTGCGAAGCTAGATGGAGTAAGAAGTATCTGAACGTCCGTTAAGGTATGTGGTGTGTCTCCGTCATCTTGAAGTTGAACTATCGTTCACGTTGTGTGCCGTTGAACCAAAACATTTCGTCTGCTCGCGGTCGCCACGGCAGCTAGTCTGCCCACAGGTCACACAAATTTACTCACATGCGCAATTTACAGCATTCACGATCGCTTCCCACTGTGAGCAGTCCTCGAAATGATTTGGTTCAACCTCTCAAATGAAGCAGGATGGCAAATCGCCCACCCGCTGTATTAAGCCTAACGCTCGGCTGGGTCGGTGGAGTCAATCGCCAACCTGACCGCCATATTTTTAATTTTTTTACCCGAGTCGTGAACGGTGCTGGCTGCGTTGCGGTGACGACTCTAGCGGCCGGAATGGGAGAAACGAACGAGAAGAGCCTCCCAACGCCCCACATGACTCGCGCGCGCATGCGCAGTGGCGTCGCCGATGCGTTCGAGGACGAACCGTTCGTGTGGAAACGACGTGCTAAACCTCCCTAATAACTGATTCGTTCTACCTCCGCCTGCTTTCTGTGCACCCTCTGACTGGAGCAACAACCAACAGATGGCGGCAGCGGCCCGGTGTCAGCTTAGAAGAGAGGGTCTATCTCAAACCATGGGGAGTGTTTGCAAGCACGCGCTGTGTTGTCGTGAAGCGAGGAGAAAAGCAGACGGAAAAGCGGAGGCGCTCGCAGACGACAAACAATTTTGCAACCTCCTTGCATCTCGTATTGCCAACGCGGCCCATAAGCCACGTGACCCCGACTGAACAGTTGGAAGGTATCTGTAATGTAAGCTTTCTACGTCAGCTCAGCAGCCACCCGGTTGCCCCGAAAGCAGACGATGTTTTTTTAATCATACGGCACGCTGTTTTGTTGCTATAATGGTCAGTGCATGATTTGTTTTTCATTCCCTTAAAACACAATGGGGACTTCTAGCAAACCGTTATTGCGTACCGCACTACCGGGGCCTTGGAAAGGAAGTGTATTGAACCATGGTTAAAAGCGCTAAAAAGACGTACACAAGATAGAAGACGAACACGGGCGCTACTGACAACTGTTTTGGAAAAGAAGATGGAAGTACATATATATCTGATACACTTATCGTCACCCAGGCTACGCAGCTTTTTAGCGCTTTTAACCATGGTTCAATACAGTCAACACCAACTAGCCCAACAACAAGTTCTTTTACAGAAAGGAAGTGTGTCGGTGGAATGCTTTGTTCAAGAAACCCTAGTTCCCAGCTTGCAATTGAGGTCACCGTTTACGGTTCAAGTGAAGATCAGGGTGGGTCGGAATGTATAAGAAAGGTTAGCGTCGTGATGTCGGTGCTCGGTGAATAAGTTGTGGCGATATAAGGCTTTGAGGAAATAAACGCGGTAGCTGAGTTTGGGACGTTCTTCTTCCTCTGTCCTTTTTTTTCCCACCAAGTTCCCCTCTTTTACCACAGTCTTGGGTATTCTACATCATGATCAACATCCACAAGTTCGCCTGCACACTCTCTGTTTTTTCATCATCATATGGTGTTTGTCGTGTTTCTGTACGTGTTCCTTCGTCGCTGGAACAATCATGCACAGGGTGTCCCCGAACAAAAAAAAATACAGTTTTTGTTGCTTGCGGAAATAAACTAAGCATCGCCGAACGCTCATTTTCCGCCCATAGGAGCGGTTCGAACCAGATGCCAAAGTTTCAGGCAAAGTTTCAGCCCAAACCAATATCTGATTCAAAAGTAGTGATTTTCTGAAAATTTCAACGGGAAAAAGATGGCCGACGGAGCTCTCGAATGCATGAAACTCAACGGCGCCAGAAACCGAAAATGGGCAAAAATAGGCCACCACTCTCCTCTTGAAAGTTTCAGAATATCGCGTAACTTTTGAATAAATTATGGTTTCCGTTGAAACTTTGGCATCTGGTTCGGACCCCTAAAGCTACCTTTGGGCGGGAAATGAGCGTTCGGCAATGCGTAGTTATTTTTTCAGAAAAACAATACAAAAACAAAGAAACACACGTTTTTTTGTTTTTTTTTGGTGGGGGGGGGGGCACTTTGTAGAGGGAAGGCTTAGTTACTTGCGGTGTTGACGCGGTTAGATTGGCCCCATTGGCTCGTAGCTTTGGCCACATCTGCACTTAAGCTGAAACTAAGTATAGTGATGACGCTGGGGGGAGGAGTCCTTGTTTTCTAGGTTGTATCGGAAGAACAGCCTATGATAAGAACGAGCCTGCTTACTTTTGACCATCCGGTACGCGCAAAGAGTAGGCATCCTTCGGGCAGCCGGCCATGCTGCTCCTCCCAACTCCGGATGTCTTCTACCGAGAGCGAGTACGTGGAGTTGAGCGCGGTCTTGTCCCTGACGTCCACGAGAGCGATGGGACGGAAGAGCAGTCTCTGCAGCGGGATCTCCGACACGGCCCAGCCTCCTTTGTGGAAGTGGATCGGGGCGTCCAGGTGGGTTCCACCGTGGGTCGGAGCGCGGATGACGTCAGCCACGAACCTGCAGAGCACGGAACGGCGAAACAGTCGAATCACCACATGCATCAAGATGACCATGCGTGGCATTTTTTCTCCTCGTGCGTACGTACGATTAATGGCTCGTTCACACACTTGGGACAGCTTATGACCCACTTCCTTGCAACCTAGTATGAGCTCTTACGACGAAAGCTAGCCATGGCTCTGGACGAAAGAATACACTGGCGCCATCTGTTGGGTAGCCGTTTAACACTTGCAAGTCCTGCGTATTTTTGTGTTTCGCGCGTCATTTTTTCTTTTTGCTTGAGAAACAACGTTTGACAATTTTATAAACGGGTCTTTCTTAGAGAGAGTACTTACATTTTACCTCACAAATGCTGACAAAACTTTCGCCTCAGTGAAATGCAGTTCCAGGGCCCTAACTCAGTTAGCTCATTTATGTAAGAGAACAATCACATATCCCACATGTAGCATTGACATATGGAACATTTATTCGTGTAAAACAAGTTATGGGGAGCAAATGATGCAACGCAAACTCCCAGAATTGCTCAATTTCTGTAATAATTGCGACATACAACTAAAATCCACATCAAAAAAAGATTTGAAGTTTTTCTTTTCTAACACGAGTATGAAGTTATGATTATAGAAGTGTTATTGTTGTAAAATGTTTATAGCCAATCTCAAGCTTGTTGGTATGATTTATACAGAGTGTTTCTGCGCAATGTGCTGTACAGTCTGCCTTTTTGTTTTCTACGTTGTATAATTTCTGGGGAGGAGGGAGCCTGTCAAGCTAATTTATTCAGCTTTTTTCCCCAACCTCCCACATCGCCCGGATGGAAAAAAAGAAAGGCATTATTATCGGTGGCGCCGGTGTATTCTCTCATCGAAAGATATCGCGAAAACTCGGTCGTAAGCAAGCGACACCTGTGCCCCGCCGTCGGGCAACTGGGCTGGGAGCCGCCAGGGTGTCCACAAAGCAAGCGATGCGTATGGTGCTCACACATCCCAATCGTGGTGTGAAGCATTTACATTATGCGTACAATATATCAGCGATGGTGCATTTGGCACGCTCGACAAGACCGTTGGTTTGGGGTCGGTAGGGGGCTACCTGGACGTGTGTATCCCATAAGTATGGTTCCGTGTTTTTGGTTAAATCCAGAAAAATCCGTAAAACACCCACCAATAAAATTTTGTCAGTGTTTAGGTGCCAATTACACTCCCCCCCCCCCCCCCTCACACACACAAAAAAAAAAGTAAAAATGTATTTTTTTTTGTTTACAATTTGTGCAGCGCAGAAGAATGGTCCCGGGAAAATTCCACAATGATTATCTTTCAAATCTTGGACCGTTGTCAAAAGGGATCTTACCGCTTGTGTCGTCAAGGTTGATTCAGGGCAACAGGTCATCGGGTCACGACAAAAGTCACTCTTTTGGCTTTCCAGTTTGATCCAAGCGGTTTGTGATTTAGAGAAAGGAGAGAGTATGTTTTTGTAAGTGTGAAAGATATGGACCATAGAGATTGCATAAAATAGGGAGGAGAGATAGTTCAAACATCTCTATTACATCCTTAACCACTCCACATCTACCGCGTTGGACAACCAAGCACTGGTTTCTTCAACCCTAGCTTTCTCGTCAGGGACATAACATATTGGACACGTTCTTAACAAGCGCACGGCTTTCTTCAACAACGTGCCCGTACCCCGAGCCTTTCAAGGCGTCACTGACTGCCAGCTGCAGCGTGTGAGCGGCGCACCTCATCCTTTCTAGCAAGCCGGAATCATCAGAGAGTGCTCTCTTAGGATTCTCCAGAGAGACTGTAGAGCGTGGGACTCAACTTCAGGGTCACTGGAGCCGACCTCTTCTTAGAAGTCAGAACATTCCTCGTTCATTTCACCGAGGAGACACACACATCATTCACCATGTTGGCACCGCTGTCTGTCTTGACGCTGTATACCCGGCTAACGTTGAGATTGAAGCAAGAGAGTGCATCTATCACCTCTGTCCTCAGATGTGGCCGCGTGTGCCTTTCAAAGAGTTCTCTCATGGTCAATGACTCGATACAAACCTTCCCGTTTCAGCATACTGCACGTTGATTCCAAGCATGGAGCGGTCCAGTCCCGATGTGCCGTCGAGTTTCAACGGAAACATGCGGTTTTTCAATGACAAACGTATTCCTTCTCGCATCATCCTGGCATCTTCCCGGACTCTATCCTTGACCACTGTAGTACTTATGGCACGCTTGTTGCTCAAGGCTTTTGAAACCGGGTCGATGATCAAAAGAAAGCCAGAGCCCTCAACGAGACAAACTGGATGTCCGTTCTTTGCCACTAGCTTGGCGGAGCCTCTCATTATACCTCGTATGTCAAGGAACAGCGACTGTGACGCTGTCGGTCGGAGCATGTTCCGTATATCCACTTGCCTCACCTTTGCTGCCGTGGACTCTTCGTGACTGTCTGTAGCCGAGCGCTTCGAGGACGCAGCTTTCTCAGCTGCTTTCTCCCTTAGTAGCTGCTCATGTTCACTTTTGAGGTGCCGCTGCACGTGGCGTTCCAAGTTTGAACCACTGTCTCCAGAAAGAGCCGCGCCCACAGTTTTCGATTTGGCACACTCCCGGTTGGAGCCGATGTCATAGATGAATCTTCTAACAGGATTTTCTCGGTCGTGCCCCGTTGCACTTATGATTTCGTTCGTTCCAGAGACAGAAGGCATCACACACGATGAACTGAAGACCGCGTTAGCGACAGAAAACTGAAACAGGGGACAATAGTCCGTCACAGTGGTCACAGCGCAACTAACGGAAATGAAGAACTGAGGGGGTGTTGAAGCGGCCACCCAAGGGCCGAACCATCCAAACCGCCGAGCCGAGGGCCTCGCAGGGAAGCAGGTAAGAAAGAAAACTGACACAGAGTTTCATATTAAGGTGGACTGCGGCGGATGCTAGTAGCTGGCCCAGCATATCCAGTGCTAATAGCCCATATTCCCGGTTGAGCAGCGACGCGCGGAGCGTCAGAGTCTCTTTGTACGACCGGAGCACTGAATTCTGAGGATGGCATGTAGGATTGGCCGCGGTCCATCTTAGGTTGAATCTGATCACAAGCAACGAGCGTCGTCGCGCTCCGTACGCGCCTGAGCATATATCCTCCTATATACTGAAAAAGCCCGGCAGATCGCCACGAGAAACGGCCGCCTAAATGGAAAAGGTGGAGTAGCAGACCAAGGATGGGCGAGTAGAGTCTCGTGACTGGCGCCCCGCTGCGGCGAGACGCCGAAACACATTTCTCCAGAGCGAGCAAGAGTGCTTCGGGTCCTCGCCGCCGCCAAAGCTGTGCGCTAACGTCCAGGTTCCGGAGAAATAACTATTTGATGCTCTGTGCTACCACATCCTCGCGCCCCAAATCTGCTACTTGGCACTCAATGGCTGCGTCGTAGAACTGCCCGGCACGCGCAGTATAGAGGCAGGCTATGACCCTGAAAGTCTGGAGAAAGCGGCGGCTATTCGCGAGGCGCGTCGGCCATCCGCCGTTCGTTAAAAAAAGAAAAGAAAACGAGAACTCACGTGGAGGGTGGAAAGGAAGCAATGCTCAGAAGAGCTGTGCACCTTGATGTTTATGTTTCTGAGGAGAAAGCGTTTTGCTGCCTTGCTGTTTCCTGCTACCAGAGATCAAAGCTGTTTCGCTGTTTTCTGCTGATGTAACTGTTGATTGAATCCCCCATTCCCTTCCCTGGTGCAAGACTTTAAGTTCGGACAGATTGTTAAATCCGCTGAGTTATTTCAAGAGCGAGATTAGATGCGCCAAAGTATAGCAACTAGTGCAAGTTCTAAAATATTCATCGGTTTTGTATCGCTTTTTTATCCGTTCAGTTGTACAATGAAATCGAAGTCGTTTAAAGTAAATTGCACAGAACTCTACAAAATTGAAGACAAGAAACACCGAAACAAATCTCGGACTGAACGCCAAAAAAGAAAAAAAGGACACAGAAAGGTACAGACAACACTAGGCGTGTTGTCTATACCTCTCTGTCATTTTTTTTGGGAGGGGGGGGGGCGTTCAGTTCGAGATGAAAAACCGACTAGCCAAACTCACCGTTTTGCCATCAAGCAGGCTCATTAATTGGTCACTTTTGCTGACGTACGAATTGGGCATGTTCTAGTGATAAAATTTCTTTGATGAACCGTTTCCGGTCCCCAAGAAAAGGTTGGGACGAATGAGGGCATTTGGTAAAGAAATGCATAAGACGAGAAATCCCGGAGAATTTAGTTACTGTAGTTATTTCGTTTGAGTTTCGAGACGAACTTTATAAATTATGAAGACGACCATTATGTAAAAAACCTAATACTGGAACGTTACAGAGCTATCCGCTACATAGTTTTCTCGTTTTTTGACTTCCCGCATGGATGAAACACCGCAAACATAATTTATCAGTTTTGCCCGTGCACGAACGAAAAATATAATTATTTCGGTCCGGTTCAACTCTGGTTTGCAAGAAAATAAGTTTTTTTTGTTGTTGCAATTTTCGGTTTACCTTTTAGGTTACCGTGTTTCTTGACACGCACTCAGTCTTGGGTAAGTTACTTTTTAAAAAGTAATTCGTTACAATTACAGTTACTTTTAGAAAAAAGTAGCTAGGTTGCCGTTACAGTTACCGCAACAAAAGAGTAACTCGTTACAGTTACAGTTACTTTAAAAAAGTAAGGGCGTTACTTGTCGTTACTTTTCTATAACACGAAAAAATTCAGAAAAACTCGAAAACGTCCCTTCACCAGATTTATTGCATAAAATTAAAAAGTACGCTTTTTACTTCATATTGTAAACTTAGCAGCAGTTGCGTCTCGAAATTAGTGTCTAAAAGTTTCCCTCGTTTGATGACGAACACGTTCATGCCCTTGCTGAACAGACCCCGCGCAACCACAGCAACGAGCAAACCCCACGCAAACAGCAGTAAATTTTGCCTCGAGTGTTGACAGCACGCCGGAGTTGTGGCGCAAATCAAAATACGAAACATGCGCAGTGCGAAGTGGTGCCGCTAATCAAAATACGAAACATTCGCAGTGCCTTCCATGAGTATTGTCGTTTCAAGATTGATTTATCCGATTAAAAAGCGTTTGCGTAGAAAAAAAGAACAACCGCAACATATATAGTGCTTCAAGACACTAAGAGGTAAGTGTTCAGTCACAAAAGTACAAGCGCGTGCGTAAAGATAACTCTATCTTTTTTCATCACATCTACACGTGGCTATATTCGGGTCGTGACTCGCGAAAAAGAACGTAGTCACAAGTTCGTGCAAGAGAAACTTGACACTCGAAATGTAAGAACAGACAATTTGTAAAGTGCAAGGAATAGCTAGATTGTATTACTTCAATGATATATTATTCATAAAAAAAACCAGGAAAGTAACGACAAAAGTAAGGTCGTTACTTTAATCGTTACCTAGAAAAAGTAATACAACTACAGTTACAAGTTACATTTTTAAAAAGTAACTCGTTACAGTTACAAGTTACCAAAAAAGTAACGAAAATACAGTAACGCGTTACTAGTAACGCGTTACTACCCAAGACTTCACGCACTTTTCACGCGACCTGACTTCGCGTATGAACCGAAAACCGCTTGAAAAACACATCGGTTCCGCTCCGGAGAGAAAATAATTATTTCGTTCCGGTTCAACTCCGGTTCGCGCAAAATTATCGTGTTTTTTTTCGTTTTTGGTGCACTGTTTGGGTTCGGTTCAAATACCCTGGTTTAACGCTCCGTGTGGGCTAGCCGTTATGGTGGTTTATGTGTTGGTCGGCTATCTTCGGTGTAGATGGTATAGTTTGCATACGGTGTGCATCCAAGTTCGTCCGGGCTGAGGACATGTAATATCGATGTGAGCATTAATACCCTTTTGATTTCAGTTTCTTGTTCACTACTCAAGTTTGGCCTGAAATTAAATTGTTCCCATGGTAAAGAATTCTTTGAAATGTAAGAACAGCACTTGTTATCTGACTCTAGAGAAACACTCGCATGTATCGAGGTTTTGTCTTTCAGCAATGATTGGAGCGTCCCAACCCGCTTCCCCGTATTAAGAGTGATGTCGTTGGTACCCAGGTTGATTACGAGTGCCAATAATTATCCGTTAGCACAAGAAACGAGTGTCCGAGGCGAAGCTAGCTCTTTCCCTGGTTTAGCACAAAGGTACGATCGTAAAGTGCTTCAAGGTTAGCTTTATTGTTATTTCTCGTCAGGCGTACCCGTGAAGCAGACTCAGCAGGTATGGTTACAATGTCTATCATGCATACGTTTAAGTCATCGGGCGCTTTACTTGAGTGCATCCGACACTCTGTATTGAGAGAAAAACTGTAGCAGTAGGTGACATTTTTCCATGGCGACGAGGAAAACGCAGCAGACCACTTGAACATTCATTTGCATGGCGAAATACTGGCAGCTGATGTTTCCAGAGGCGTGCGACGAGTTTTTTCGGCTTTGTTTTGTTCGGGGTTAAATTTGAAAAGTCCATATTTTCGGCACCACTCAAAACCCAAAATGATTGAAGATTAGGAATTCGACAAAATGACGAAATCCACTAACGACGTCTCACCAAATGCAGTGACCGGCGACTTCACTTGTCCTCCGGTGGAAACCATGGTGCCGTTGGCTGTGAAATGTTGAGGCGCTTCCTGGGAAACATTACAATCAGCCCGTACAAACCTTGAGTCGATTATGGTGAACACGGCCCCGGTGTCAAGAAGGCTTTCTTGCATCCCAACCCCGTGAATTTAGACTTGTGTAGTTGAAAGTGCGGTAAAACGACTTGAAAGGGAGATGAGGGGGACTTGATCTGCTGTTTCTGATCCTGCCTCCGAGGAGCGGGAAATTTGTTTCCCGACGAGCTGCTACACACCGTAACCAAGTGTCCTTGTCGTCCTCATCGGAAACATCGCCTGTTATTGTGAATTTGGTGGTAACCATCAGAGCGCTGATGTGCGCCGGGCGTCTCCAGATGACGTAATTGGCTGTAACAGTGCCGGACGAAAAGCTTGGCCATCTGCTGTCGTTTTTTGGATGGCTGAGATTTCTAACGCCTTTGTCAGAGCCTCTAGAACAGTCTTCGGTCGTTCAACTCAAACAAACCTTTGAGCGTCAGTGTCCGCAATGGGATCGACGAAGGCCGTAGCGCTGAGAAGGTGAAAAGTGTCAACAGTAACTCTAACAAACGCTTTCCGGGCCAGGCACTCGACATATGTTGCCAGGGCTTGGAGTGTTCACCTCAGACTTGTTGTCGACGGCAGCGTAGTTTGCCACAATGTGCTTGTTGCAGATGCCTCTCGCCAAAGTGATCATCGAGTGTCGATACCAACCAATCGAGTGTCGCTGTAAACAAAACGATCATCGAGTGTCGCTACCAACCAACTAAGGTAGGTTAGAGCTCTGCCTTGAAGATGGGCCAACACAGAGATGGCTGGTCCCTCTAGTTGCGCGGCGAAAGCGTGAGTTGTGTCATTTTCCGGCCATTGATTTGCTTGAGCAATGATGTTATCTTGCTCGAGGTAAATGTCTAGTGGCTCACTACCATCGAAATGTTTCAGTTTCAGACGAAGGGGATTCAAACATGCGCCTATCGTTGCTGAGTCGGTCTGATTCTCCAAGCCTCCCCTTCCCCAACACCTTTTTGCGTTTTACTTATAAATGGTATTGGAGGACACCATAGTTTATTGCTTGCCGTTTTAGCTCCATCGATATAGACTAGGACCATTATTTCGAAAATTGCACTCTGTGCCGTTCCTCGTCGTCGTTCATTTGGAACACATCTAAGCAGGGGCGCCGACACAGGGGAGGGGAGGGGGAGGGGGGGGCGATGTATTTCCCAGTGGCGTCAAAAGAGGGAGCAAGGGAGGGGGCAATTGCCCAGCCCCAGATCATAGCCTTGATTTTTGTGTGCGTGTTGGTCGTATTACATCTTTTTAGAGCGCAGCTCTAATGGTACGTTTACACTTGCGGATCCGCCAGCGAATCCGCCCAGCTTTTGCCGCTGGGGCGAAACGCTGGGCGGAAAACGCGGCGGAGAGCCGTTTTGGTCCGGGACCTATTTCTGCCGCCGAACGAGGCGTTTCGCTGACCGGAAGTGACATTCTTGCGCAGCGCGACGCTGCCTACGTCACGACTTCCGGGAGCAGCAGCGCCCGGGAGAGACGGCCGAGGGAGAACTCTCGCGCCTTCTCGTCATATTTGACGGGATGCTACGAGAATAGCTGCTGGAGCCGGCGCCGCCGCCGCCGCTCGAGGGAAATAGATGTAAACGCAATCCGCTCGTCGCCGCCGCCGCCGGGAGCGGATCCGCTCCCGCGGCAGCGGATTTCTTCTCAGGTGTAAACGTACCATTATGGTACGTTTACACCTGAGAAGAATCCGCTGCCGCGGGAGCGGATCCGCTCCCGACGGCGGCGGCGACGGCGGTTGCGTTTACATCTATTTCCCTCGAACGGCGGCGGCGGCAGCTATTCTCGGAACATCCCGTCAAACATGACGAGAAGGCGCGAGTTCCACCTCGGCCGTCTCCCGGGCGCTCCTGCTCCCGGAAGTCGTGACGTAGGCAGCGTCGCGCTGCGCAGAATGTCACATCCGGTCAGCGAAACGCCTCGTTCGGCGGCAGAAATAGGTCCCGGACCTAAACGGCCCTCCGCCGCGTTTTCCGCCCAGCGTTTCGCCCCAGCGGCAAAAGCTGGGCGGATTCGCTGGCGGATCCGCAAGTGTAAACGTACCATTAGGCACCCATTTCCGGCTTGAGTGGCGTCGCCGTCGCCGTCGGCGTCGCCGCGCGTTGCATTATGGGACGTTTTCCATAATGGCGTCACATGTGACGTCACGTGTGACGTCAGGTGGTTTACGAGTGACGTCACGAGGGTCGCGAGTGACATTCCGAGGGAGGAGGTGGAGGAGAAGGGAATTTTTTCACTGTATTCAGCGGAAGCAATTTCCCGCTGGATGTAGCGGAAAGATTTCCTCGCTAAATTTAGTGGAAAAAATTCCCCGCTAAATTTAGCAAAAATCATTTTCCGCTAAAATTAGCGAAAACATTTCCCTGCTACATTTAGCGTAAAAGTTTCCCGCTAAATTTTGCGGAAATATTTTCCCACTAAATTTAGCGGAAAAAATTCCACATAAAAATTTCCCGCTAAATTTCGCTGAAATTTCCCCGCTAAATTTAACGGAAAAGATTCACACTAAATTTGGCGGAAAAAACTCCCGCTAAAGTTTGCGGAAAATTTTCC
>JAZHYW010036240.1:0-10911 GCA_037355805.1 Ixodes ricinus
TAGATAGATAGATAGCTAGATAGATACATAGACGAAAAGTGCGTGAAGTATCCAAAAATGCTATTCGCATTAAAAAAAAAATCGGTTACTCGGGGGTTGGCCTAGAAGCGAGGATGCGGTTCTCGCCTACACCAATTCACGGCAATTCCAACTACCGAAACTGAAACTGCCGTATCTATTCGTCGCCGTAGAGTCACGCCGCTTCATGTTTCAGAAACACTTTGGTGCACGAAAAACAACCAAAATGGCAGCGGGTCCCCCCGCCGTAACCGCTCACTCGCGCGCAAACCTCAGGCGTCGGGTTTCGCGTCTCTGCCCCCTCCCTTCTCTCCTTCGCGGATGCGCACACACACAAAAGGAGAATGTTTACTTTTGTTTGTTGCTCACGGCGACTCGCGCCGTTTCTCGCGTCTTTATTTGAAAACGTGGACATAAACCCGCTAACACCCCCGTCGGCTTCGTGGCCGAATGAGTATTGTATATCAGAAATAACTGCCGTTCTGTGTTTAATTTATGGTGTTTTACCGTTCGTTTCTGATTAACCTAGAATCGAAGATTTTTTTTTTTTTGTGCCTTGCCGTTTTAGGTGGTTGGTTTAGAATCAATTGCGGCTTAGAATCGAGTAAATACGGTATACACAAATTTTTGGCTGTGAAGCCAGCTTATGACAGCTTGGCCCTTCTGCGATACAAATGTATCGCAATGAATTTTTGCATGACCGAAAAATTTCTATGTTGGCTTTGCAGCTCTATTTACACTCCATAATGAAGCCATAGAAACTCCAAGAGCAAACCAATATAAAATTGTTAAAAAAAACTTCTCGGGGAAGTCGGGAATCTTTTCTCGTACTCGATCTGACACTAGACGCTATGAATCATCATGTCCTTTTGACCACTTTGTATGTGCTTTGCACTTTCAAATCAGTTATGTTTTTACCAGGGTGGTTGAGTAGATTCCCTCGTGTAAACTGGAACAAGTGGGCTCCGTAGCAACTCTCGTCACGTTTCCATGAGCGCATTTTGTATTCTTTGCCAAAGCGAAGGCAGTAAAAGCGCGGCGCGTCTGGTGGCCGGCTGCAGGTGCCTCGAAGGGAAGTGCGAAGAGCTGCGGAAGCGCGTGCTTCGGCGAACCAAGAGTCTGGATTTGATCCAGTCGTGGGCTGGACGGCCTCTACTCGGAGGCAGCGTCCACGGAGCAGTGGCTGCGGGAGAAGAAGTCTGCCCTGGAGCAGCTCCCAAACCCGGGATACCAGAGCACCAACGTGGAGGCAGCTCTCCAGAGGATAAAGGTTGGCCATTGACGCTGCTACCATATTAGCACTACATTCACTCCTGAACTTAGAGTGCAGTGGAAGCTATGTGCTTGTTGGACCAGTCATACGTCTATCCATAGCCTCCTCTATACTCACAAAGCCCGGCAGTTCGACGACGGAGCCATAGAGTGCCCGGTCGCAGATTTGGAGCGCGAGGATCTGGTAGCACAGAGCATCAAAGAGCCATTTCTCGGGGAGCCTGGACGTCAGCGCACAGGTTTTGCAGCGGCGAGGACCCGAAACACACTTGTTCGCTTGGGAGAAGTATGTTTCGGCGTCTACGCCTGCAGGGGCGCCAGTCACGTGGCTCTCGTCTCATCCGTTGTCTGCGGCTTCACCTCTCTCCATTTCGGCGGCCGCTTCTCGTGGCGATCTGCCAGGCTTTATCAGTATATAGGAGGCTATGGTTTATCTTACTCCCACCCGTACCCACTCGCGGGGCGGGATTAGGGGATGAACGGGAGGCGGTTGATCAGTTCGGCGAGCATGGAGCTCCCACCGCACTGTCAGCTATGCTGTTTAGTATAGGCAGCATACCAGAGAGGAACCTAGCTTGTCCCAAGTTTGGCAATCCAAGGTACCTAACTTAGATCTAATAGCATTTTACTACAAGGCTCTTGTTATGGCCAAAGTATTTCGCTTTGGCCCCAACCAGCTGGAGAAGTGCCAAAGTATTTTTTTTTTTTTTTTTTCGGTTTACCAGATAGCTGTTCTATACACAAGCCATAGATGCCAGGTGACTGCCAAACAACCAGCACTGCAGCCTAGTTCTGACTTTTGCTCGGAACCTGAGGCCCCAAGGTTGCCAGATGACAACTGACCAACTGGGCAGTGTAGCTTGACTCAATCCCAAACTCTGGCCAAAAAATGTTGAGTTTGAGTTAAACACTATACTCAGTTTCACCTTATGTTGTACCGCAGCGAAAGCTAGAAGCGTGAGCTCATAGCGTTGGCAGCTGCCCTTAATGCGCGAGAGCTTGTGCCGTTAAGATGTGCCCTAGAGCAAGGAGCTCGCGCTTGTAGCCTTTCCTGCGGTACATCATAAGGTGAAATAGAGTATACATAGTTTGGGCTTTCACAATGCTAAATTCCCGGACAGAAACCAAAATTTGGCCCAACGGACTGTGCTACCCGGGCAGAGATGGGATTGCTGTACCATTGGCATATAAACTGTGCCCCATTACATATCCTGCTACAGTTTGCCAAGAGGCAAGGAATTTTCAATCAAACTGTTGATTCAGCCTTCCAACACCAAAAATGAACACCGCGAAGCACTAAAAGTTGTGGGGGAAAAATAAATCCCCCACAAAACACCCCAAACTCGGAGAAACATAAACCCCGAGAACACGGAACCCTACTTATAATTAAGCTTCCCTGTTTTTAGATAAATAAAAAAAAAAAAATCCGATGAACACTCACCGGTAAATGTTTTGCCAATTCGGATTTATCTGGAAAACAGTTTTTTGTTGTCGCAATGAAAAAATAAAAAGCAAAAAAAGCCTGTGTTTTACAAACGAAGCTTCACAAGAGCACAGGACCAGTGGATCTGAGGAGATGCCACTTCAGTTTCCTTTGAAATCTCGAACTACTGACAAAAGGGGTTTGCCTTTTAGCTCGTCAAGGTTCCTTCAGGACAGGTCGAGGCACCCAAACTTCATTTATTTAGATTTTTCTTTTAATTTTTAAATTAGGAAATAGTACTATAAATAAACTCTCAATATCAGAAAAGTGGGAATCTAGAAAAATAAACTCCGATGAACCCCTAACCTTCAGCGAAAAATAGACTCAGAAAAACACCCTCCGAATTTTCTGAAAAATAAACTCAGAAAATACGGAATCTTGCTGATAATATACAAGGATTTAAACAGTATCGAAAAATTAAGGTGGGCTATTGTCATTGCCTAGGTGGGAATGGCAAGGGGGCGCTTCAGTTGTCCCGAATCCAATGAAAGCTTTCTAGCTTTGACAACGCTTCAATATCTTGTGCACTTCGAGCGCGCGTGCACGGCCAAGGCACGGCGGAAGGCATGAAGCGCATGCTGGTAGCTGGGCGTTCGAAAGACACGCCGTGCCAATCTCACTCTGTCAGTGACCGCAGGCTCACCCGACTCGCTTGACTCACTTAAATCACTTGACTCAGTTGACTCGATTGACTCACATTTCCCTCCCGCGTCCCCCTTCTCCCTTTAGGCGGAGCAACGCGAAGTGGAGAACAAGCGTGCCGTGGTGCAGGACTTCGAGAAGCGCATAGAGTCGCTCTCGCACGAGCTGGACAGCCTGGACGCCCAGCAGCTGGAGCAGACCCTGGGAGACCTGCGGACTCAGTTCTCGGACCTGCTGTCCCTGCTGGCCTCGCGCGCAGACGACCTCACGGCCCTACTAGGCAGCGCCTGCCAGCTGGACGACGAGCTCGAGATCGTGCGCCAGTGGCTGCGTGAGAAGGAGCAGGACCTGCGTCGCATCGGGGCCCCCGCCGAGGACGCGGCCGAGCTGCGGAACCGCCTCGAATCCGTCCAGGTGGGGCCTGCATCAATCAATAATTGAAGTCCGGTACTGGAACGTGTGTACCTGTGTTTTAGCAAAAGCTAAAACACAGGTTGTTGTTGTTGGGAGACAAGCTGTTGTCTCTCACTTGCCCTCATGACGTCACGCGAGGCCGATTTCAGGCTGTTTCGTGGTTGCCCACGTAAGGCGTGAGTTCCCGAACTGGGTTGTTGGTAACATGGGCGTTGCCCAGAGTATTTTCGGGCATTCCCCAATATTCCAAATGTTTTGACTGTCCCTGATTCTGAGTAAAGAGTTTTTTCCTTTTAAAGCCATAGTTTAGCAGATATATTCAATCTACTGGCACACAACGGTGTGCCAAACGCTCCCTGGTATTGGCAATGCTCTTTATGTGGCCGTGGCCTATAGTCTCCTGTACCGCTTTATAGCACTAATGCCGGGACTGGGAAGGGTTCTTCAGGCGTCAAGAAAGATAGGCGTTCCTCGAGATAGAAACGTTTGGGAACCCCGGATGTAAGGAACTCGAGATCTAGCTTCGAAAGTATTTTTCTCGTCGTATGTTTTAAGTGGCAGGTTGCTACAGTTCACCCTTTGACGGTCGTCGCCGTACATGTACGTTAGTGATTACAGATTTTAAAGTGACCGCTTAACAAGAAACTGCATGCACCGCGGAAGGTGTTGCTATTATTTAGTATGTCTTGGGCGAACTATAAGCTTATGATGAACCAAATCTGCCAAACTTCAGATTCGACAAAGTTTGGCACATGCCAAACTTTTGAAGGAAAGTAAGTTGGGCAAAGATTCAGCAAAGATTAGGCAAACATTTGCGCATGCGCGAGAATGCGACGGGGCCATGGATTTGCAAATGGACAATGTGCGGTTACCATATCGTACAGTGTAGTACTAACAGCGGTTGCGGCGAGGTGCGGAGTAGGCGACATGCTAACTGGCTGTTTGTCAGTTTTTGTGAGTGTGGTTCCCTTCCATATTTTCTGCCTCAAGAACAGATCGACCAGGAATTGTTATAGTCCACTGCACAAGTGACAAATGATGCGGTACATTCTAGGATAACGTGATTTTCATTTGATCTTTCCAGCAATGCAACAAGGTAGTTGCGACATTGGCTAACAAGTACTTTAAAGCACTTCTTGCAATTATAGCAATGCTGTTGGCAGCTCAGTAGTGGTTTGTGCCAAAAAAAATAATATATCTTTTTAATTAGCGTTATTTTACGGTTTTTCATCTCTCCGCATAAAACTAAACACAGAACTATCATGCTCGACGTTGCACATATCCGACATTCCTAACTCTTCCCATCTTCCTAAACGTCCGCGTGCGCCCTAACATCAAAAACCGGCATTTTAAAAGTTAAAAACGAGGCATTGCGAAAATGGGATGCACACTTTCGTGCAAAGCTGGCGTCAAGCAACTCAAGTCGAAAAATATGCATACTTACAATAATATTGTTATCTCTTCTGTTGGAGGCTCAGCAGTTGTTGCATTCATGTTAGTGTACGAATGGGTGACTCGCAGACAAAGTAAGAACACAGTGTTACTGCCTTTATTTTAGCAATGTACACACTTGCAGGCTTGCACTGGTGAGGCCGCAAAACTGAAACTCGCGTATCGTGACTGCGCCCACTACTACTCAACCTCGTTGTCACACCACTTCTGCAAAAAGTCACTGTAAAATTGCCAGTAAACACGCAAAAATGACACCTATACTTTTATCTCATAGAATATATCACCTTATTTAGTAATAACTTTGTCAATATGCATTATATGTTGTATTGTGGGAAAATTTAAATATTATTTTTTAAGTCTGGCAACAATGTATTTTTGCTGAATCTTTGTCGAATCCTTAGAAAAGTTTGGTAAAGCTTCTGGCTTTGCCGGATCTCCGTTTTGGCAAAAGTTCGGCCCATCACCACCATAAACGTTACATTTACCTGGTGTTTCGCTTTGCTAGGCTATTTATAGTTTTCAAATTAGACGCTCTGCACACGTGATGCTCACTTCGCATACCGGCCACCCTGGTTAGGTGCCAGTGGTGTCCAATGCAAGCACTGGCTCTTCCGATTCATACTTGCAACGCTTTTGGAATTAAATTCAGAGGATGAGAGCTCATCATCCGACGGAGGAACTCTGTAAAGTACCTCCGGTTGGGTACCTGGAGCTGCTGGAATGCCGCAGAAGCAGACGTGTCAAAATTAAATTGAGTGGAAGGAAGGGGACAACTTTTTGCAGTCAATATTTTTATTTGGTGCTTCTAAACCTAAGCAGCTTGCAAGCACTGTATGTGCTCCATGTAATAATTAAGAAAAAACCTGTTCATTAGCCCTTTTTTTATACTATTTCTTTGGAAACAAAACCGGACTACTGTGAAACATCTTTAGGGAAAAGAAACTCGACCGTCAAAGAGGTTAATTCATGGGTTCTCAAACTTTTTGGCCTCACGGAACCCCAGGAAGCCTCAAAAACTGCCAGGGACCCCCCCCCCCTCCCCTCCATATTTGCCGGACGAGAGTTAACATATGCACGATTGTAGGCAATTTTGCTTGTGTTGCTTCCCATATATCCCCACCATATCAATCGCGATGTCAGTACAAAGTGTGATGAAGGCGCTTTGCATGGTCCTGCCGTGCAGCCTGAGGCTATGGGGGGGGGAGAGGACAGGAGGGAGGGAGGGGAGGGGGAGGGGAGGGAGGGAGGGAGGGAGGGAGGGAGGGAGGGAGGGAGGGAGAGGGAGAGGAGGGGAGGGGGTCGCAATTTGGGTGTGCGCGGAACCCATGAGTCCAGCTCGTGGAACCCCTGTGTTCCCCGGAACCCAGTTTGAGAACCCCTGGGTTAATCCATCAAGCATATTTTTTTCTGCCCGCCGAAACCCTGATAACCCGTTGATGTAAATAAATTGAGGGTTTTCTATCATGACCGTATTAACGGCCACAAATATTCGCTTTTGAAATTATTTGATTCGATTTGAAACTGTTCTAACAAAGGAACTATATTTGCTTCAAAATGAAAAATCAATATTCGTGCATCCCTAATAACGGGAAATAATGTGTTTCAATTGTGTGCCTAGGATGAATATTCTCCCCTGTAGGCAATAATCCAGTGCAAAAAAATGGCTAAGAAAAATGGGGCATGTTCACGAAATCAAAGTTCCTTGATTCGAATCACCAATCAATTATTTTGGCACAACCCTTATTCCTTCACAAGCATGTTTTTTTGTTTTTTTTTGTATATTAGGAATTAAGTTATATGGTTGAACTGCAGCAAAGTGTGTAGTTGGGAGGAGTTCATGATCAGAATAAAATAGCTCGAAAAAGCACGCTATGGCTCTTGTTTGAAGATGCCCTGTCCTTTTTTCTTTGTTTCTTTTATGGTAATGTATTTTGTTGCAAAAGGAAATGACAGTCGATTGTCGGCGTTGCACAATGCATATCTCTCCTACTTGTCCTTGTGCTCTTTTTTGCAGTTATTTTATTTATTTTGATTGACTGAATTGGTTTTACCTGTTTGAACCTACACTGGTGCTAGCTGCCGTTGGCGCAGGCGGTGCATCCCAAGAACCGGACGCTCATATCCCGGGTATCCCGCTTTCCTATCTTTTTAGGCCATGGAAAAAGAGGTGAAGTCGTCCGAAGAGGGCAGACTGGCTGCCCTGGTGCGCCACGGCAAGGGGCTGGAGTCCAGCTGTGAGCCGAACGAGTGCGCTGCCCTCCAGAAGCTGGTGCAAGGTGAACGTCTGTTCTTTACTTGAACAATTTTTACCACATAGCAGTTATAGGACCAGCTCTTAGGGATTTTGGCGTCGGTGGATGTAGCCTCGATGATGTCGCAGCATCACGTGAGACTGTCGCGTCATTTTGAAGTTGCGCTAAATGCATAGCATTAACGCAAGAGCGTTAAGGAGCTGTTGTCACAGAAAAGCTGGCGTCAGCGTCGGTGGCGCCGTGACGGGAAAATCCTGATTGGTCGATAGGGTCATGACGTCACAACCACATGTCCTCGTGCAGGAATTTTAAAAAACCCACAATGCTCACGTGAAACGTGACGTCATGCAGGAATGAAAGTGATTAAAACGTGACATGTAATGCAAATTAAAGGTCACCGCATGTCTCAAATGATTTCACTTTATAAAGTAATTCACTTGGCTCAAAGAAAAAATTTGAAGAATTTTAGGTGGGATTCGAACCCACAACCCTTCAGTTGCGAGCCAGACATGCTACTGACCACACCACGCAAGGCACGGTTGCACGGCTTGGGAACGAGCAGCAGTTTATATGTTTAGATATTGCATTCCACTCTTAAAAGGAAAGCTTAAGCGTCTTTCACGTTTTTAGAGGTCTTCTGCAATGCCACACGACGAAGCAACGTCATGGTGTCGTGTGACCGGACCTGACATTACGTTACTTTGCCACGTGGTGTCAGGTGACTCCATGAGTTGACGTCATCGTGTCGTGTCACGTGACACTGGGACATCATCGGTTGACTTCATGACGTGACATGATGTCACAACATGTGACATTGTGACATCGCACTGCTACGAGACACTGTGAGGGCTTCATATATATTCCCAACACCCTTACAATGTACCATCCAGAGCAGAATGAGTTCCCCACAATGTGCTATGGTGCCCGGCAGCTGTATGTAAAGAATAGGGGGAGGGGGTTTAGGACCCCAAAATCCTCCCTCTGCCTATGCCCGTTGCTTCACAACATGTCTTGTCACCTCATCTTTGATTTCCCTGTTCTTTTCTCACTATTCATTCATTGGGTCACTTCCTAAAGTGGGTGGTAACTTCGCGCCCTGCTGCCTCACCCCAGAGCCCGTCGACAGGGTGAAGGAGCTGAAAAGGAGCCTGGCCGAGAAGCTAAAGCAGCTGAAAGAGCTCTCCCAGCTGCATGACGAGTACCGCAAGGCCCTCGCCGCTGCAGAGCTACTTCTCAACGAAATGGAGGCTTCCATGGCGGGAGACCTGCTCCTGGCAACCAGCGAAGAGGTGCTTCAGGAGCAGGCGGCGACGCACACGCGGGTGAGGGACAATGGCCGCCGGCTCTCCGCTGACCTCGCCAAGATGAAGCGACTGGCCGGCAAGCTGGGTCCGTCTCGCAGGAGCCAATCGGGAAGTGCGCCTCCTCTCCGAACGCAAGGACAGGTATGTGTAACCAATTCAGGCGTGATGACTTGGTTTAAAACTGCCATAACTGCAAAATGGAAAAAATGGCGTTACTCTAGATCTTGGTCTTGAACGTTTTTTGTAGCGTTAGCTACACTGGCCGAGGTTGAGCAGTTTCGCGTGGCCCTCGCAATGAGCCGTGCTCATTATGAAAGCCACGGCGGCGGCGGCGATGGCTCCTCTGCCGCCGCCGCACGCTTTGCATAATGAGCACGGCTCATTATGAGAGCCACGCGAAGCCGCTGTCGCGCGCTCCGCCGCAGCCGCGACCAACTGGCCACCTCGCCGGTCTGCGCATTCCAGAGGAGTGACATCATAGCGGCGGCAGACGCACTGGCGCCGCTGCGTGCCCAGCTGTGCGCCTCCGTTGCGCAGTAGCCAAGTCTGACGCTGCACCGGAGCCGCTTGATAGCGCCTCTCATTTTGTGCGCATAAGCTCACGCTACGTATATCCTGGCATAGCCGAGCTAATCCACCGCAATTTTTTTGTAATTTTCGCTAAAATTATAGCAAATTCAAACCCCAATCAAAAACTATGTCACAAAGTATGTCTGCTTGTTCTACAAACGGTAGAGAGTGGAAGAAAACCATTCTCATAATTTTATTTATTTATTTATTTATTCAAACTACCCTCATTACATCAGGAGAAAGGGGGGAGGGGGGGGCCTGTGCAGCTTGGTAAAAAAATTTAAGAAAATCATTGCAAGTTGAAGTTATTTTGAACATAGTTACAGTTGCACACAAAAGGACAGGGAAGAGGAACACATAGACAACAGACTATTTTGCTGATGATTAAAAATGAATCATTACAGTCTTTGCCAGTTAGAAAATTTTCTAGTTAACATTCTCCAGAAGTATTGTAGTCAGTGGCAACTCAAGAAGGTAGGTCGAGGGAAAGAAAGGTGGAAAAGAAGGAAATAGACCCAACGCTGGTGAGGGGAGGAGGAAACCTTTCCCCTCGCCAGCGTTGCGTCCACTTCCTCCTCTCCACCTTCCTTTCCCTTGCCCTAACTTTCTTAACCTGCAACATACTATATAGCCTTGTTGCACTCTGTGATTTATGAGGCATCCAACTCTGAAAACATATTAAGATCCAATTTCTAGATCCAAAGATACCACGGGCAAAACTGTGTGTGTGATGGAAAAATTAATTGTGAAGAAACGGAAAAAGATTTCTAAAATATGCTAGCCTGATTATGAAACTGGATCGACGTAACTATATACGAGGGTTGTCCGTAAAATAAGGTTCCCACTAAATATTCACAATATAAACCATGTTTATTGGCATTGAATAATACATTTTTGGAAAGCTTAGACTTTCCCCTTTTTTCGACATAATTCCCGTTGAGATCAAAGCATTTTGCTTGCGGTGTACCATCGTCTTTATGCCTGAATCGTAGAACTCTCCCGCCGCGCGGTGAAGGTAGCTTAAAGCCTCTTCTTTCAGCTGCTCTCCCGTTCTGAAATGCGTCCCACCAAGGTGTTTCGTCCAATTCAGGGAAGAAATGGTAGTCACTTGGGGCTGTGTCTGGGCTGTAGGGCAGGTGTGTGGCAGTATCCCATTCAAATTTTTTGATGAGATCGTTTGTTACGCGGGCGATGTGCGGACGAGCGTTGTCCTGATGGAAGCGCACTCCCTTTGTGAGCATGCCTCTCCTCTTGTTTTGAATCGCGAGGCAAAGGTTCTTCAAAGTCTCACAGTAGCGGTCCGCATTCATTGTTGTACCGGCTGGCATGAATTTGCACAACGATAACCCCTTGCTGTCCCAAAAGACGCTCGCCATCACTTTGCCGGCAGACAGTGTTTGTTTGAATGTCCGCGGCTACGGCGACTCGGGATGTTTCCACTGACGGGATTGTTGTTTTGTTTCCGATGTCGTGTAGTGGACCCACATGCTGTACGCTCATACGC